>VXBR01010364.1:205164-206759 GCA_013400215.1 Cisticola juncidis
GTGTAATCACATTTTACAAATTTAATCTCTGGCCATAATTTAAATCCAAACATAAGAAGCCCTTATTTTCTTTTTACTGTACTTTGTTTTAATTCCAAGGAGAACCGTCTACAAAAAGAAATGAAAAAATAGAACATACAATACATAAGCTCTGACTATTTGTCTACAATTTGTTAATGAGCATGAACAAAATGTGGGTTTTATAAGGAGATCCATTAACTACCAAGAAATCACAAAGTATTCCCTTTTATTAAGATCTTTGTGTCAAGAATGAACCTGTTACCAGAACCCACTCTGAGGGTTCTTTACATTATACATGCACATACGCACACACAAAAAAATAAGTATGTGCATTTATTAAAAATTAAAGCAACAACAACAACCCCCCCCAAAAAAAAACAACTAAAAAAACTGGCAGTCCAATGATCATGGTGTGCTTAAACATATAATAGACAATTTAATTAACTAATAATATGCATGTATCATAAAATATTTAAATTATAACAACCTAAATGTTGTTATATATTGCAATAACTCACATGCAATAACTTTGTGTATCTGTGAGTGTTTGCAGCATATTTATAGCAGGTGTTTTTATTTAACTCTTTACAGGCTGTTTGCAATATTAGGTCAAGTGATAGGGCTTTTTGCAGGGCTTTATGGCTATTGTCACAGCATTTCAGATACATTTAAAAACTGAAATATTTAAATGTATCAGCATCCCGAGGGTGATTTTGAGACTGAAATATCCAGGTCAAGTTTCATGCCAGAATTTATTAGCCTTATTTCAGGATTCTGACATGAACCGGGAAAAAAAAAGGAAATTTTTGAAACTTTTGAAAATGTTTCTTTGGATGAAAAAACAGATTTCTAAAAGCAATGCTTTGTTTTGCTTTCTTTTCTTTTTAATAAAAGCTGAAATTTTGTTTCAATTTCAAAAATAAAACGTAAGCTTTTTAAATTTCCTTTCTTTGCTTATGACTTTTACTCAATCGAAAAGAGACCCAAATCATTCTTTGTAATATTATTTGTAGAAGTTATGTTTTAGGCTGGGTTGTAACTGCTGCATTTATATTCCTACTAGTGTCCAGGAAATAAGGGAGACAGGGATACTAATCGGAGCTTTCCATTCACTACCTGATTTCAGCATGTTCTCAATTTAGTGATGCTGGCTTCATTTTAGGTTATATTTTATGCATTTCCCCTTTAGATAAAAAACCATCTTCCTTCTGCTATGATTTCTTTGTTCCTCCACTTGTCTCCTTAATGGTGGGGCTCTCAAAAAGAGTAAACTGTCCAGTTGATAAGGATGTGTTCAGGATGCTGAGAGCTATGAACCTGTGTTGAGTTTGGTTGTAGAACAGTGGAATGCAGCAACTTCCCTTTCATATTACCTCTGTTGTATTTAAAGAAAATTTAAATAAAAATAATTACTTGCATTATGTATTAGTGAAATAAAAAAATGAAAAGCTAAAATGCATAAATGCATATTGATGTATTGTCCTCATTTTCAAATTGGAAAATATTAAAAAAATCACCCTTCCCTCTCAAGAAAACCAATGCATCCAACCAAATTTAAAAAAAAAAAAAAAAAA
>VXBR01010364.1:206811-281647 GCA_013400215.1 Cisticola juncidis
AAAAAAAAAACACAAAAAAACCAAGCAAACAACAACAACAAAACCACCACTCACAAAAAACAAGAAAACCCCAAACCGACAAAATACCAAGCCTAAACATAATAAAAAGGGGGACTACGTTAAAAAGTGCTAATCTGTCATTGTATCATGATTTAAACACTAGAAACAGTTCTAGACTGGGACATAACAATACTAGAAGAACTGTAGCCATGTGAGATACTTTCAATCATGTTTCATCATCTCTTACCTCTCTAATTCTGCCATCTTTCCCAGGCTGCTTGGATGAAGTTGTCAGATGTCTGCCCTGAGAGTTCTAATTAATGATAATTTAGGTAATTTTTGTGTCTAGGACTGTTTTAATCATGTTTCCTAGCTAAAACTTTGGAGGGTGTTTCAATTGTGGTTCAGATGTCACTTGGATAATACACTTCCACATCTGGGCAACCTAAATGGATATAGAAATTAATTTATTTTACATATCATCTTCTGGGAAAATTGACTTCATTAGGTGTTCACATGCCTTCCCAGTTAGTAAAGGAGACTGTAAAACCTCTGTGTGTGTCCAGACACTGAGTCAGCATGTATACCAAACTTTTCAGGGGATAGGGAGTGCTTTTGGGATCAGCATGGTCTTTCTAGTATGCTGCTGTAAGGGGATCCTCAGCTGCTGTGGGCTGTGAAGCTTCTGGGTAGAAATCTCAGGTGAGTTTTTACATGTATTATAGCAGCTTTCAGAGCTCCTTAATTTATGCTTTTGATTAAGGCAGTCTGTTATCCTCCAGGCATAAAGGGAGATTGCAGTCACCTTTTTCATCCTCTCCCTAGACTGGGAGGTGTATCGGGCTTCCCTGCTCACTGAAAGGTAGCTTGTTTTGAGCAGCACAGATGCTGCTGTCAAAATTAAATCAGTATGAATTAGTTTCTCTGACTCTGCAGGGGCAAGCATCAGACTTGTTTTCCAAGCAGCTCTGCTGCCCTGTTCTGACACCTCAATGTGTTTCTTTATTGCGAGGTCTAAAACTGAACACAGCACTTGAGGTGTGGCTTCACCGGTATCAAATACAGGGGGACAACCACTGCCCTGGTCCTGCTGGCCACACCATTGGCCTTCTTGGCCACCTGGGCACACACTGGCTCATGTTCAGCCACTGCCAACCAGCATCCCAGGTCCTTTTCAGCTGGGCAGCTTTCCAGTCGCTGCCCCCAACCTGTAGCACTGCCTGGAGTTGTTGTGCAGGACCTGACCCTTTGCCTCATTGAACCTCATACCATTAGCCTCTGCCCATTGATCCAACATATCCAGGTCCCTCTGTGGAGCCTTCCTGTCCAAGTTGGTGTTATCCACAAACTGTCCAAGGATGCCCTCAATCCCCTGATCCAGATCACTGATAAAGATGTCAAACAGGACTGGCCCCAATACTGAACCCTGGGGAACATCACTCTTGACCAGTGGCCAGCTAGGTGTAACTCCATTCACCACCACCCTCTAGGCTCAGTCATACAGCCAGTTTTTCACACAGGGAACAGTGCAGCTATCCAGGCCATCAGCAGCCAATTTCTTCAGAATGCTGTGGAAGATGGTGACAAAGCCTTTACTAAAATGTAGTTAGACAATATCTATAGACCTTCCCTCATCTAATGTGCAGGTCACCTTGTCACAGAAAGAGGTCAGGTTGGCCAAGAAAGACCTGCCTTTCACAAACCTTTGCTGGCTCAGCTGGATTCCCTGGTTGCTCTGTACATGCTATCTTTTTTATTTTATGGAAACAGTTTTGGCATATGGTATAGGCTGACTTAATATCCCTGCTGCATGAACCATCATCCTCACACCTGGTGGTGCGTGTTGGGCTATCATGTGGCAACACAGAATTCCCTGCATTATCTGGGATGAGGTCCTGTCATTAAGCATGGTTGTGACTCCTAATGATCAACCTCTGCCTCTTGTGGGTAGGAAAAGAGAAAACAGATTGTTGTTCCTATTCTAGAAAATAAAGTAATTCTAATTCTTGGCAATTTCTCATTACATAGGGCATTTCATTACTAATTTTGTTTAGCTTTGAAAATTTATGCAGTGCTTTGTAAAATACAGCATAAGTATCTCTTGTCCATTGCCTTCTAAGGCTGTAGAGGACCACCATTCTCTCTTTTTATTTCTGCTGCATGGAGATAAGCAGTGCCAGATCATGTAAGTGTACTTTCAAAAACCGTGATCAATAATAAATGTTTATTTCCTTATTGCAAAGTGTCCTGTTCTTTGACTTTGAACTCGTGCAACAGGTCTCAGTCAGACTAGATGAGGCACCTCTGTAAGAAGGTTGTTATCAAAACTACATACTGCCAGAAGTTATCAGTTCTATTGCAATATAGTTGTCTAGATAGAAATAATATATTTGTGTATTTACTTCCTACAGCAGCTCAGTAATTTCTCTTCATTAAAAAGACATGTAGTACTGTGGACCACAAGTCTTTTGTACTATGTAGTATGTGCACTATACAACAAAACTGGGAGCTGCAGTCAGACAAGGCAGGCTTTTTGCAGTCAAAATGATTGTTGTCAGAGAAAAGGGGAACTTATCAGCTTGCACATTTGTGTATCAAGAATCTCAAATCATGGTGGATGGTTTTAGGGTTTTATTTAACACCATCTCAGAAGAAAATTTACTGTTTTCATTCATATTAAAAAGACAGTATCAGTAGTTTAAAAAATGAGGGCATTTTCTTTAGCTGTGTTTTATATTTTAATCCAAGGTAAATAATTTTAATGTTAGCTGATCATATTACTTTCTTTCTGTGACACGTTAAATTTTGTCAGCAGTGTTAAGCTTGCTACATTAACCTAGAAGTGAAGAGCCACTTATAGACATATAGTCTATTATAAGTGTTTACTTCTTTGTGATTATGTTTAAATTCTTCCACTGCCTGTCTCTCTAGCTCAAGGAAAGGTAATATTTGGAAAAGCGTTAATATCTAGTTAATTTCTCATTTAAAAAAAAAACACAAAAAGCAATTTAATTTTGTTTTTTAAAAATGAGTTCTAGAAATATATGAAAAGTTACCCCAAATTTCCTCTCAATTAAAAGAATTAATGGAGCTGCAACAGAAGAAAAAATATTTCTATAAGCTAAGACATGCATCCAACATTTGCATGAAGAAAACCTGTCACTTTATCTTCAAGTGCTAATGTAATGGTAATCAAAAGATAATAGGTGCCATGATCATCATGAAAAAAATTTGGCCTATTATAGGCAATGGCATTTTTGCAGAATAGTTATTGTACAGACTCCTAATGCAGGGTAAAATATTTTACTGGGACCCCATAAGATAGATACAAAGACAACAAACCTTTAAGAATTGAACTATCCAGCTGCATCTCTAATACCATCCTCAGATAACAGTCTGAACAAGATATTTAGTTTAAAAAATACATAAACATATTTATGATTTTGCAAAGCTCCTCAGCATGGTCCCTCTCATCATTTGTGCTCCCTGAGACCATTGTTCAACTTTTCTGACTCTGTAAGTTTTGGGTAGATTCACACTGTATTTCAACTCTGCCAAAATCTGTTCACTAACTGTTTCTCAGGAATGTTGGGCCCCTCACTACAAGAAAGACATTGAGGGGCAGGAGTGCTTCCAGAAAAGAGCAATGAAGTTGGTGAAGTGCCTGAAGTGTCTAATGAGGAGTGACTGAGGGTGTAGGAGGCTTGGAAGATCTTGTCACTCTCTACAACTACCTGAATGCAGGTGGTAGCCAGGTGGAGTTAAATCTCTTCTACCAGGCAGCCAGTAGTGGGACAAGAGGACAAAATTCCAACTGTGTCAAGGGAGGTTTAGGTTGGACATTAGAAGGAATTTCTTCACAGAAAGGGTGACATTGAAATGGGCTGCCCATGGAGATGGTGGAGTTACCATCCCTGGAGGTGTTAAGAAAAGACTGGACACAGCACTTAGTGGATTGGTCTAGTTGTCATGGTGCTGTTTGGAATAAACCTGTCCTGGAATAAACCAGGACCCTTTTCATGCTGTGATAAACAGGAAGTCTGTGTCTCTGCTCATATCTACCCTCTAACAAGAGGCTGCTGCAATGTTTTCCAGCCTAAACTATTCTATGACTGAATGTTTTTAAATCAGTTAAACTCATCTAGAGGATATTTTAGGATTCATCTTTGAATCAGGGTAAAAAATACCCATATATTACAACAGACTCAAATGGAAGTCTTCCATAAACATGATCCTGAATTATCAAAAAAAAGTGTTGCAGTGCACTAAATAGTTAGCTCATTTTGTTATTATATTGCATTGGTTGATTTGTTGTATTTGCACACAAAAATAGTTCTATTATATCTTGCACATGGTATATTCTGTACCCCCCTCTGGGTTTTGGTATCCCCAATTTAATTCCTCCCCACGCCCCATCCCCCTCCCTAGGTGTTTCCATTGCTTGTGGTTCCTCTTCCCCTCCCCCCTTTTCCCCAGCCTTAAAACCCCACGTGGGTTCTGCCTCTTTCTCTTCCTCCTGGAGTCTGGATTCTATAATGAAGCTGTGGGACATGGTCCCAAGGAAAGGGGCACCTCTGTCTTTTGCCTTTGGTCCATTATTGGGGTAACACACTGGGGTCTGGAGCTAGCCAGGATTTGACCCCGGGAGCCTGGGACCTCGATAAAAAAGCATTCAAATTATTTTAGTATCCCAAACATTGTAGAAGTAGACTTTCTCTAGGCTGATTTTCTAATTGGCTTTCAGAAATTTCTAACATCTCATGAGGAGTAGATTTAGTAAAAGCTATTGACAGAGAAATCTTGCCACAGGCAGAAGGATGTGGATTTGCCAAGACAAATTTGTTAACATTAACCAAATAACTTGTTCTTTAGGATCTCCTACATCACCTGTATAAGCTATGGAAGGCAGTCACATTGTACGGTCCATTTCATTCAGATTCAGAAAAATACTGACTGGAGTAAACTTATGTCAATCCAGGTGAGCTGAAAAAAAAAGAGAAATCAACAAATAATTTGTAGACCATTACATAACTTACAGCAAATTATAAATTTATTGTATGGTTAATGATATAAACCTGCAAAATACATTCCCCACTATAGTGCAAATTTTTTTCTTCTTGTCTCTTGGTCCCTTTCAAACAGATTTCTAAAAAGATCCTAAACAGATCCGGATGATTTGTACGCTTTTATACACTTGAATATTTCCTGTAGGAGTTGTGAAGTATCACAGTAAGGCAAAGAGCAGATGTGACATATGGAAGCATGTTAAACTTTTGGGCAGAGTTTTTTCAAAAAACATACATCTTGGGTAGTGAAATTATACTTTTATTAGGGTTGAATCTTTATGACCTTGCAGACAAGGAACTGGCCTTTTTTAGTGTAGGTGATTTTACAGTCTCCACATGCAGAAGTTCATGCTCTACTACTCAACAGTTAATTTCTGAAAAAAGTCACTAGTTCCTTTCTGTTGCAAGGAAAAGAACCATATGTATTGGATGATGTGTGGGCAATACAAAATTTATCCTTTGGAATGACCCAAAACCATCTGAATACCTGCATTATCACAGCATGCAGAAAGGCATTATTCTGTGTCTGTGCAACACAGCTTCAAAGAACTGTGTGGCTTCCCTGCATCCTACTTCCCCCACCCTTTGGTCTCCTGCACTTCTCCTTTCTTTGCACTTTAAATAGCAGCAGAACAACTGTCCTGCAGGTACTGATGAGATCAGGCAGCCTTTCTGCTGTGACAGCTCACTCAGCCCTGGTCTGCAGGTTCCCTTACTACAGACTCCCATGTTCCTAACACATCTCCTGGTTCTGAGACTTGCTCATTCAGACAAAATCTCATCTTTGTTGCTGCCACTAGAGGGATCTGTGCAGTTAGCTCCTGTTCCTCTCTCTTGTTTCAAGCTGGGAGGAAGCCCAAAGCAAGCTTACCTGAATATTGGTTTAAAATTTTCTTCTTTTTTTTTTGTTTTTTTTTTTGTTTTCTTTTTTTGTTTGTTGTATTCTTGAATCTGATAATACAATGTGCATTATTTATCACTTAGTTTCCTGTTAAGTTAGCTTTAAAACATTAGAGATAAATGATACTTATTCATCAATTATTAAATCTTTGTTTGTGCCTGTGGCACACAGGATTTCCATTCAAACAGAAGCCGGGATTACCTATACTTTGAGGTAACAGAACCGGACATTCTTGCCATAACTTTGGTCCCATCATTACCAAATTACCTCTTAGCTGCTTAAGTATAGGACTAAAAAAAAGAATTATGTATTTCTATGCATGAGCAAATGGCATGAAACTTACTTTTTCAAATGTACATCCCAAGGGAAAAAAAACAGAAGGTAGCTCTTCATATATGACTGAAAAGGATGAGTGCTTTATACACAGTGTCAGTGAAAAGTAGATCTTAGTATTTTTATGCTCACTATATAACAAGATGTGTAGTTAAAGTCAAAAGTTTTTTAAATTAAAAAAAATTTAAACATTCATTTTTGATATATGATTGAAAGGGGGTTTTATAGTTTTGGATTTTTCTAGCTGATAAATTAAACAGAGAAGAGGGTTAAAAATTGAAAAATGATAAAAATATTTTTGAAACTGCCAGAGAACACATCAGCTATCACTGCTGCAGTGGGAACAGTGTTTGAGGAAGCTGGTAAAGAGCAGAAAAACTTCAACATTTCCGTGTTTGAAACTTCTTGTAGGTCAACAGTGACTGAAAATAATTACATTGGATTGCAACCTCAGTCCAGTTCTTAGTGGACAAGTGTCCATGTCACAAAATCCACCATTGCAATTGGCAATAGTTGGCAGGCTCAGCAGAGAAGTCAAGGATTGAATGGGCATGGAAATTAAACTATTCTCCTGCCCCTAATTGTGGTCCTTTCAAGTCATCGTTGAGGAACATTGTTTGGGAAAAGTTGCACAGCTATTGGCAATGCTGAACATGCTCTGTGGATAAACATCGAATTTCCATCTCTAAGGTCTTGTTCTGGCACATCTTGAAGCCTTAAAAGTCACACTGAGGAGGGGGAGCTAAGGGAAAGACACTTCTTTTTTCCCCTGTCATAGAAGAAATATTTTCTTAAAAAAAATAAAACCCACAGTTGAAATGAAGAATATAATCCTTCCAAAATACTGCCCTGTATTGACAGATATTAATTAAAACAATAGAGATGTGGTGGGGTTTATTTTTTTTTAATAAATCCAGCCTTATTGTTTTTTTGTTCATTATGTATTTTGGTATAAAAGCCATCATGTTGTTTAAGTGGATTTCCTAAGTATCCTTCTTTAAGTACAGCAGTGGTGGCCTACTTGATACACTAGGACACAGCTGGAGCCATGGGACAATATGGGAATCAGACACTCCCATTGGTTTCTCATGGATTTCAATAAGAACTTCAGCTTAACACCTGATAAAAAAACATTGTAGTCTAATTCTAATTGGAACGGAACATAAAAATCCAAAATGTGTGAGCACTATAAGCCTAATTTCCCTTCAATAAAAACAATAATATTTTTCTACTGTATTCCTAAATGGGTTTACAGGTAAATAGAATATGTCAGCTTCCTGCCCACTCAACAACTATATTATTTTCCACTCTTTTGAGATTGATGACTTTTGATTTTCTTTTCAGTGATGAGTAAGAGGCAGATAATAAGAATACATCCACTGCTCATCTCCGGAATTATTTTGCTTTTTTTGTGTGATTATTTATTGGGAATGTGAGACCATATTTTTATAATGTTTTGTTCATATATAATAAAATAATTAAATTTAAAATCTGCTTCTTTTAATGAGAAGATAGTACATAAGAGATTTGCAAGTGACTTGTTAGTGGAACCAACTTTTTATTGAAAACAAGTTTGTCAGTACTTGTGACATAGGAACCTGAAGAAAAACACTAAATGGAAATACAATGTTAAATGTCATTTTTTGGTTTTGAAATGCACTATTTCTTGCCTCTTGTTAGTTACCAGTTGTATAATTTGGCATATGAATTCTGAGTTTCATGCATAGTCTGAGAAGTTTTCTAAGATAAACCATGAGATAAAGGGTTGTTTCAAAAGCTTCCTGGGTAGGTCTACGTGTCTTATAGACTTCAGTGACTAAACTCCATGAAACTTTGGCTAATTTAGGTTCCAGTTATCCTTATTGCAAGTTCACTTTTACTACTGAGAGAGAGTCCATGCAAAAGGATAGTAGACTTTCTGAGATAACTGGAATTCAATGCTAAACCCCCCAACAGACCCTGTTTTTCCTAGAGATTTCCAACATGCTGCAGCAAGTGTCCTCCTGTAGCACAACCAAGGGCCAAAAGGCACACAGCAGCTACCTCTTCCTAAACATCTGTGAATGACCCACAGATCTTCCCACTACACTAACCAGAACAATGTTTCCATCACTGACTAGTGACAAGGTATACTAAGTTCACTGGTGTTAAACCATGTAGTTATGGTAGTTTAGTGTAGCTGACTATTACTGTATTCTGATAGCTGGATTTCCATTTATTCTTTCCTTCGTTTGTCCCTTTGACTCATCATATGACCACATAAGTTTTAATAATTGTGCTCTGATGCACAGGGTTTGGTGCCTGCTGCCACTGTGCACTGGGTTGTTTGGGTAGGGGAAAAATTGCCTCTTCTATATTGTATCTCAATAAATATTTTTGTGAAGCACACGTTTCATCCATATAAAGAAAAAGAAAGTTGTATTCATGTTCATGTTTGAGAGCTAAATAGAGGGCTGAGGAAGATGAATAGGAACAATGATCTGAAAAACAAAGGCACAACACTTCAGGCTTTTTTCAACTATAATACAGCTATTTTCTTGACCTTTGCTGATGTAGATGGCTTAGGGTAATTTTTAGGTCTTTGTTCTGTTCTCATCATTGCTCAAAGTTTATATAATCTGGCAATAAAGTTTAAAAATTGTTTATATTGTCATATTCTTCTTCAGGGAGTACTAATCTGCAGGTTGAAAAGTTTAAAAGTTTTGTAGCAGAAAGAGTTATCTCAACGGGTTAATAACAAAAGAGACATTTTTTACACAATTTTATCTGTACGGTAATGATTGAATATGGTGCTAAACTGACAGTGCAGACACAGTTCTTTGTGGACCCAAGTAGGCAACACAAAATACTGTTCTCACACTTGGTCCTAATCAGCACCTTTCATAAAAGGCCCTCCCATGCACTTCTCTTTTTCAGCTGTGCTTTATCATCCTTTCTTGCTTTGGTGTCATCTTGACTATATCTGATGTTTTTGTTCAGTAAAGAGATATCCATTATAACCTCCAAGGTCTTACTTTATTGTCCCCTTGTCCTCCATCTGACAAAGACAGGATGTTAATTAACAGACCTCTGCTTGTTTGTCACTTTCCTTTTGTCTCATGATACTTTGAGAATCTTCTCTGCATGCAATCAAATTTCTGAAATTCGATTTTATTATTTGAACTTATTAAAGAACTCTGCCTCCATCCAAAGGGATATTTCAGTGTAACTCCTCAATGAGATCAGATATAGTACTTGCAAAGGTTTTAAGATAAAAATTGACATTTATTCTCTGATTCTAATTTTTTAGAGCCACGTATTTATTTGGAATACCAACAAAATGAATAGTGTATTCCTTTAATTTGGTTTTTTTGCAAGAAGCAGTTGAATTTTATGCATGATACTCCACCCACACACATTGGATGCCACCCATTTGTGAATTTGTTTTTCCTCCCAAATATACTAGGAACTGCTGCATCTCAACAATTTCTATGTGCACCTTCTCTCAGAAAACTGGTGATTGTCTATAATACTATTAAGTTAATGCTGGCAAATTATGGAAATTCAATTTGTAACCTATAAACATATCTATTGCACAGTGTAAGTGCCTTGGCTCTTATGTCTTTCTAAACATTTGTTGCTCTGAGCAACAACCATATTAATAGTGTTGTTCCTTCAGTTATATTCCTATTTCTGTCATCTATTAGTAATCACGTACATTATGAAAGACTTTACTCATTCATGATTTCAGTAATGTAAAATCACGTGGTCATAAAATACAATAAAAATGGATGAAAATAAAGGTTATTTGTGGTTTCCATTGTTCACTCTAAGAATAATAAGCAAACTTAATGATGGTTGGTGGGATTTGCTATGGAAGCTAGAAACTGAGGTGTCAGTCAATTGTGAGATATTATTAGATATTAAGCACTAAATTCCTTGAAAATTCCTAATTTAATTTTGGAAGTTTAGTGGTAATATTTAAAATCATTTCACTTAGAAACTGTAAATATAAAATTCTAAAAAAGTTCTCTTCATAAAACAAATCTATATTTGCTGATATAATTTACATCGCTTTTTAAAAATCACTCTTTTATTTGTTTCAGTCTACCTATTAAAAAACATTTTAAATCTTAGACTAAAAAAATAAATATTCAAAATAAGGAGATGGATAATTCTAGTGCTTTCTTGTGGTTATTGACCAGCATAATAGACAATGTGTTTGCAGTCTCTGAAATGAAATGGAGTATACCCCCAAAGTAATACCAGATTGCACAAAGGATATATAAACACCAAAGCACCCAATGAATCTGAAGAAAGCCAATTTTGTTTATAGTCCTATCATTCAAAGGTTAAAACATTGAAATTATGTATGGCAAGCAAATTATTTGCAAAGTGGAGAATGTTTCTGTTCTGATCATTCTCATTTCTTTGCTTAACTTCCTAAAGATTTTCACTTTATAATACAGTTTCATATTTGACTTCTTCAGACTTGGAAACTTCTGTCAAAAATCAGAAAAGCCACTGACTTTGTCAACAAGACATTTTGAAAGCATCTGCATAATTAGAAGACAGTGTCAACAGAACCAGACTAGTGAAGAACAGTGGTAGGGAACCTGTATATGTTTAAGATTCCTGAATCTTGGTCCTGTGCATTGGCCATGTCATACTGAGACCATGTCATCCACTACATAGTCATCTGCATTATTTTTGAGTACCTCGGATGTCATGCATGATACCATGAGGTTAGTCAACTGCCTAATGTTGTGAATATCAACTTTTCAGCATCATTTACTCTGCAGCCTCCTTGATGGAGTTTCTACAGACTATGATGATTTGCAGCTTCAGTGTGGTGTTTATGGGCTCAATAAAGAAAAGGTTCTAAAAAGATTATGGGCACTGAAAAAGGAAATACAACCTTTTCTTCAGGAGCACAGAGCAGAACAGACTAAACATTTTTGGAATTTCTTGCCTGCCAGAAACAGATGATGATTCCCTACAGACATTCTTACTTATTTTATACCCTCAACAAAAGTCTTTAGGGCTTGAATAAAAATTTCAGATATATAACAAGCCATCTTCTCTTTACGCAAGAAGTTTGATGTTTTGTGGCAAGGTCTTGGAAGACAGGGAATATCTTGTTTTCAAACTTTAAAGAGCAGCAAGACATAGAAGTAGCTGATATTTAGGCCTAGGTTTCACTGGAGGTGTCAGTGAGGTGATGCACAAGTCAGATGTTCCTTTACTCCACACGTGAGTTCCGTGTGATACTTGCCTGGTGTTCGCTGCAACTGGAAGGACAGATCAGGGGAAAAACGTACCCTGCTGCAGATGCAGTTGCTTTCAGGTGACTTGGAATTTAAATTGCAGTTTCTTGTAATCGTTTGACTGTGTAAGCATCTTGCACCTTACTTCCAAGTCTTTATACATTTTACTGAAAAGTGACCCAACTTTACATAGCTTCTTTTGAGATTCAATTAATCAAAGCACTTATGGGAAAGTGTAATAGCTAGATTTACCTCCTGCATATCTCAGTTGTGTTAGTCTTTTCTTTTGTGCTGCATTTATAATGTGTAGTGACATGGAAAATGGAAATCTCAGTTTCAACCTTCCATTCCACAATGATTGAGGAAAGGGAAAAATTACTTTAATTTTGAACTGAGTTGTTTTCGTGTATTTTTGAGACAAGTGAAAATCGAATGTGTTTCTGCAGAATATGTTTCTCTATATAGGTCATATTTAAATGGATCAGGATATTCATAAATTTTTTGGCAAAATTACAATGAGTTTCCCAAGCTGTGATGTTATTTGAATTGCCGGCATATTTCTGAAAGGTGTATGGTCATTTTCGCAGAAGGTCACAAGTGTATTAAAGGTTTTAAATGTAAAGCTCTCACTTATCTACATCTTCTTGAATGAGATGTAGCAGGGATAGCTAGAGGAAAAATGATGGGATCAAGATATCCCTCTCCCCAAAAACTCCCACCTGCTGAGTCTGTCTGCACAGTATAAATATACACAGTTAGAGAAAGATCTTGTGAATCTCTGTGAACAGAAGTGTCTTAAATCTGCCTCTGCAGTCTGAAGAGTGGTTATGCTTTTCATTCTCACTTAGATCCAAAGATAAGGGCCCAAGACATTCCTGTATTTGCAGTCATTCCATTTCCAGGAGCTGATCTCAATCTATGAGTCAAAAAAGCAAGGTGCCCCTACAAAATTTCTGACAGAGCACTACAAGCAGCAGTTGCCTGGGACTGTCACCTCTTTTATAAACTAGTTCTGAGCACTTACTTTAACACTCATTATTTTCTTTTGCAATTGCAATGTGGCAAGAGTTTTATACACCAAACTCAGCAGAAACAGATGTTATTGATGTGCTGCGGGTGATACACTTTCAAGCACAGGTTTTTAATCCATTTAACCAAAACTATATTAATACTGTACCAATGCTCCTCACTTGTTTTTTCTTCAGACTCCAGATTTTGGCAAGTTCTTCCAATCTTTCTTTGAAAGTGATGCTTTTGATGTTTTACTTAATATTCTATGTTGGTTCATTATCATATTGCTTCTACAGTCATGTTCTCACCCAGTTAGATGAACTCTATGCTCATAGGTGCGTTAAACTTGTGAAACCATTAAGGTATTTTCTAAAAACCTTGCTTATAGTATTATCCTCAATATGCAGCCTCAGTTCCCCTTTTTCATTGCATTTTTATCATTATTTAAAAAAAAAAATCTTTACATGTATTTCCAGATCAGGAGACTGCATTGTTCATGTGATGTCAATGTACATGACACCCAAGAAGATGTCCTTTAGCAAAATGCTACATCATGGCTTTGTATCGTGGCGCAGCGATGCAATGCCATAGGAGCCAGGAAAATGTCAGACTTGTCATGCTGTTTCTGGTTTATGCAGTTCTAATGTTTGTTTAAACCATAAGGTTTAATCTAGTGTCAGCAACTGCAGAAGGATGCACTTAATTGGCATCCTAGAAAGACGACGTGAACATTTTAAGTAGGATGATTGCTGGGGAGCACATTCCCAGCAGTACATATCAATTACTCTGGATAAGAGGCACACCTACTCAGTTGAACTGACGTGTCTGTTGCTGTCTGGGGCGTCGCTGCTCCAGGGCTGTTCACTGGCTGGTTTGCGCACGCCTGCTGCTGAGAGAAAAGGTAGCAACAGGGGACCTCTGGGTGTGCATGCTGCCAGACGTGCTCTTGGGGAGCATTTCTACTTGCCAACGAGCATTTGGTGGCAGATTTCCGTGGGAGGAGTTCCTATGGAAACAAAACGGATATTTGGTCTCTCCAGCTTGCTCACTCAGTTTGCATTAAGTTCAAGTGGTTTAAACTTAAACTCTTAATAATGCCAGCCCCTATCTCTAAATCTACTCATAGTAGATTACGGGTGTGAGACAATATTCTTGCAAATTCATATTGTCTTTGTTGTTTTGCAAGGTATGACCACTTGTTTTCTTGGTGCTTCATTCTGAGAACTAATTCAGTCCTATCCATTAATTTGTTTTTTTAAATATTCTGATAATTAACTTTGTTAAAAAAAATGTATCCAGGATTGTAGCCACCTATTAATTTAAACAATGACTGGATAGAAAAATATGACTCTTCTTTTTGAGGTCTTCAGAATGCAGAGTAAAAAAATCAAAAAAAAATCACCAACCACTTATCAATTAGATATAGTGAAGGCCAGAAGAAAGATTGTTTGTTTGTTTGTTTGTTTAGGAGGTTAAGAAAAAGATTAGAATATAGTAAGTAACAATAATTAAGGAACGTAGAGATAATATTTTTTTGCCCTACAATGTATATGTATGGTGTCTAATTACAGTTTTGCTTTATCATCCATTAATATGAATAAAGTAATTATTTGGAGTAATACGTGTTACATTGTGATAACATAATCCTTTGCTCCACAGATGTTTCTGTTAAGTGTATTCAGTTCACATTACACACTATTAATATGATATCCAGGAAGTGCTTCTTCAGAACAAGAATAAAAAGTGTTAGAAAAATAATGGTTGCTTATTTTTTTCTTTCATTTATTTAAGATTAACAGATTGAAGAAGCGTGTCAGGTTTTTTTTGAGATTTTTTTTTTTCCCAGGAAGATTGAATGTGAATCTAGCATGCAGATGGCATGTAATTGCATTTCCTGCATTGTTACTATATGTGTTTCATTACTTTTTCACAGCAATGCACTGAGATTTAATCACCCACGGCTAGCATTTGCTGGTCAGATGTGTGTTTCTAGCGGTCTTGCTCAATGGTCAGGGAGCTTACCCCTTGCCTCACGCACTTCTTCCATTATTGCTGTACCATATGTTCTTTACAAATCCAAGCAGAAGAATCATAAGCACTAAATTTACCTGGGACTAAGCTGACACACTCCAGACAGTTACAAAAAACCACAGTAATACTTCTCTTACCATCTCGCCTCAGATTTTTTTTGCCTCTCTGTTTAGCCCAAGACAGTAGTAGTAGTTATCAAACAGAACTTCTACAGTGCAAATTAGGGTTGTCCCTTTTTTGAGAATGCACTTGCTCCTTCTGACTACTTGTGAAACAAGCTATGAAATTTGTTTCATCTCTCCTGATGTTTAGACAGGCGAGAAAGATTTTCCCATACTTGTGTGTATCTATGATTTAACTACAAATGACATTGTACTTGTCTAACATTAACCCCTTAATCTAGTACATTTCTGCAAATAACCACCTGTAGTCAATTCTTTTTTCATAAGCCTTATCTGTAGTTACAGTATATAATCTGTGAGAATGCCCTAATTTTTATCATTCTCTAAGCCTGTCATCACGGCTGAGACAAGGCTTATCCCTCTGAGCAGATGAGATTAGTCGATCATGTTGAAATCAGAAGAGGGATTATAATGCTTGTAATACACTGAGTCAAATTAAATGCATTTTGTTTGTACATCAGAAGATCTTGTTGCTAAGGCTTTGGTGTCTTCTGCTGACTGTATAAGTTGCCAATAAAACATATGAAGGATGCATATGGGAACGAAAAGTCAAGCAAAAAGCAGAAACAGATAAAAAATATTTGGTTTATTTAGTGTGGTAAACTAAAGATTCAAGTGTTCTTTCTGACATCAACATCAACAACAGAGTTTTCAGCAAAGACATGGTGATCTACATTGCAAGTTATTAATTTTAATTTATCTTTGACCAACTCTAAGGACATCTCTGCTGAGCAACTTTTTGCCTCTTTGTATTTATCCATTTTTACGCAGATCACCTTTGCTCTAACTGTTTTGTCAGTATGCAGCATAAACACAGGGTATTTTTGGGCTGTGATGCATAACAAAGAAGATACATCAGAATATATAAATCATCTATATATTTGAAATAAAGCCATAAAATCATGAATCAGCAAGTCAAGTAATTTCTTCTGCTGTCCCCACGTGGTGCTTCTGTCATACCAGAGTGGTACAACAACTACAGGTATTCTTAGAGAATGGAGTTTATACAGAAGCACACTTCCCAGTAATAGCCACCATTTTTTATTTTGGTTCCTCTGGATGAACATTCTAAAACTGGGATACCTATCTCAGCCTTCTCTGGATTGTCTGAAACACATGATTCAAAAAATTGAGATGAAAATATGAAGGGAACAAGATTACTGGTTCCAAATCCCATTCACAAATTTGAAAGGGAAAAGTATTATCAAAAACCTTGAGGAAAACTGAATGTAAGAATCAGGTGGGAAGAATGTATGTGATATGAGTATTCCCTTTTTAGCCTTGGGGTATAAGAATGGACTATTATTTGACTTCTAGGTAGCTAGAAGATCTAATTCAGTGGAATTATACTCAACTCGGAAAGGACAATTGCATCAAATGTCACAAGGAAATTTTAATTATGTTTGTAATAGTGAACAACTGTAAAACTAAGCTTTTGACATCAACGGGAGGAAACAATGTCCAAATTACAGGAGTTGAGATTTCTCCCAAGTTTAGAAATTCTTGTGTTTTGGCAGATTCTGGTGGAATGCAATCCCCTGCATGCCTGCTGTAAACAAAGGCTCTTAATTATCTGAATCTCTTGGAGCCTATAATACAATCCTTGTGGAGCTGTATTAAATATGTGAGAGCTATGAGATTTCTGCATAAAGTAGCTTATAGACAGCTTGGACCACACAGGTTTGCTTTCATCTCCAAGCTATTTTCCATATGTGAGTTAGGCTGAGTTCTTGCCTTTCCACCAGCATAACACTCTAGTTGGTGACCACATTAATCCTTTCACAGTGCTTGCTTTTTTTAATATTTATTTTTGATTACTCAAAATCAATAATAATACCTAAGCCTTTTCAGAGATTTTCCTTACAGAAACTGTCCTCTAAGGCCTTTGAAAAAGTAAGGTGTCTTATATATCCTAAGCAGAAGTAGGGAACCTCCTAAGAGTGTGACTCAGCAATAGTTAGCCTAAATAAAAATATGGAGTTTAACATTAGGCTGTCTTTCACTTTATAAAAGATTTGGCTATACATCAATCTACTCAGAATCCATGAGAAACACTATCACACTATATTGTACACTTCAGGATTATTCCTCTAACAAGACATGGTTTTTCTACAGTCTGTGAGAAGTAGAACCTCAGGATTAAGTTGATAGGAAAAATTAGGGTTTCCTTAGAATCTCTGGGAGCTAAGAAAGAAGGATAATATGCAGAAAAATTTTGAATGTACTGTAAGTTCTCCAAATTTTCTGGTAACATCATTATACAGGTGTTTCTTTGGGTACTTGTCAAGACATTGCAAATATATGTCCGTCAATAAGCCCTGGTCCTGAAAGAATGAACATTTAGCTTCACGCATAGCAAATAAACTTGTAGACTTCACCAATTTTCTTTATTTCAGCCTGAGAGGTTAGCCAGATATTGCGGATTATTTTATTTTTTCAGCTGGAGGCAAAATTGCTGCTGCTTGAAGTATCTGTTCTGCTGCAGTGGTGCTCCTCTACTCAGAACAGGCACAACAGGAGTTGCACAGGAGTGAATTCATAGTGCTGAGACTAACCTCTGCTAGCACTCCTCTTTCTCAAGTCTAACCTTTCTTTGCTCTGTCTTGCAAAGCTTTTTCACTATTTCTAACTTCTTCTTCCCTTCTGCAACTCTGCACCTCTTTGTGAACTTTGCTTTAGCCTCCTGGTTTTTGATGTACTTGTTTCTCCTCTCCTTTACCCCCTAACCCTCACCCTTTCACAGGCATCACTAAGCCTTAAATTTGGGGGCTTAAAAAATCAAAATGAAGCATGCATTTTTAACTTATCTCATTAAGTGAGGGTTTGCTTTATATTTAAATTGTTTACTGCATTAAGTGGAGACAAAGACAGAAAGGTGGGATTCAAGGTTTTGATAATTGAAAATGGTAAGACTGCTAAATTCTTGGTGGCTGGAAAAATAAGATGTATATTTTCTTACCCATTTCCCACCCCATCAAATATATGCACCTCCTACCCTACCAACTCTTTTTTCATTACTTTCCATATATGAGCTTTGTGCTCTTTCAAAGACCATAAAAAAGATTTCCATCATTAATCTGCAGAGGTTTTACCCATTTTGGCTGTTTATTCCTTTTGGAAGTTTATGCAATAAAAGGGTTGCTATAAACTGCATGATATAGGTCAATATTAAGAGATAGGTGAAAATAAAGTTATATTAGTCCAGGCATTTATATGAATGTACAGTGACCTCTTTGGTTTCATTATTTCAAATACAGAAATGCCAAGGGTATAAATCTTCACATTTCAATACAAGCACAGTTCAGTGCTAGTAGACAATTATTTCCTCCATAATGTTTAAGTATGCAGCTAAGTACAGCTATGTTTATCATAGAAAATATATTTTAGTCATATATAAGACACCAGACACTGGACTTTACCTGTATATGTGCATATGTGTATTGATATCTTTTTTTTTCAAGTGCTATTTTCTGTCATTTGATAATTTTGAGACCCTTCCCAATTCACTTTCCCAGTATATAATTCAAACATGTCTGTCAAATATTTGGAAGAATAATGAAACTGTACTGCAGAAGGCCTGAATTTGGCTAGAACAAAGATTACTAAATATTTGGTTACTGACATGAAGACACCACACTAAAAGTATGGTGAGCCTGGATGGGAGGCCACAGATGCACAAAAACCACAGAGACAATGAGGATGTGACATTTATCCTAAATATTTTCTGTAGTACCTGGCTGTGAATATACTATGCTTTTAGTCTTGGGGAGGGAATGGTGTACAAGCGTCAAATGGAAAGACCAATGATGAAAGAAAAAAAATAAAATGATAAAACAATTTGATATTAAAAAAAACTAAATCAAACCCCAAAATATTTCTGTCAGTAAATTGCCTTTATGAAACCTGCTGGCTGTAGCTACACAAACATAACCACTAAAGGGATGTTTGAAAAGGTATGTATGTAACTCCAAAGAGTAAAAATTCTCTTCTTCAGCAGCCTATCCATAAATAGTCTTATAATTTTCTTAGGGAGGGAGGTACAAATGAAAAAAATTACAGCTGAGTTTAGCATCTTCACGAAAAATGCAAAAAGCGCTTCTTCTGAAGGAAAGGAAATAAAAATGAAAATAAATCAGTTTACAAACTGCTCTTGGTCCAACATCACTCCCCTCAACAGCCGCAGCTATGCTAAAGTATCCATGACTGTACTTTCTTTTAGCCTGCATCCCTTTCAGTCCTGCTGTCAAGCCTTCAGTTTGCTGATGACATTTTCCCTTTGCATCGATGGGCATTTTGAATATGCAGAGGCAGCAGTAATAAAGTGTAGTATGGATTTAAAGGAGATAAGTCCAAAGCAGCCATCAATAATCTCTCATCTGACAGAAGTGATAATTGAGGTAAGGTGTATAACTTGAAGATTTCAGTTTGGTTAAAATAACCCTATTAGCTGCTTAATAGTGTTATTAGTAAAATAAATTAGGCTAAGATCTTCCAAATAACCTGGCACTGTGTATATTAAGTATGCTTAATCTTGTACTACATCCACTCTAACAGTGCATTACCAGGAGAGATGGTTGTCATCTTGCATACTGTTCTGAATGTGCTTGCTTTTGGGCAACAAAACATTACAGATTTCAAATAACAGAGCATAAATCTGTTTTCAGATAAACAAATGACAACAAATCTGCTGGTAATTTATGGTACAAATGTTAGGGAGTATCAGTGACTTTTTTTTTTTGGATGTTTTCACTTAGAGCTATAATGACACAGCCTCCTCTTGGCTTGCAATCTTGCCAAACTGCTCAATTCATGCTCTCCATATCAGTATGTTTCTAATGCACAAAGCACTATATCAGTGTTTCTCAAGTTTAGGAACAGATTTTACACATGGTCAGCAACCACTTAAAAGTGCAAACATAAACATGACCATAGAGGAAGGCAGATGGTCCTAAAGACTGGTTCAGATTTCATTCTGAAATCAATGACAAAAATCTACTATTTTATCATCTCTTACCACCACGTGCTTTGTATCTCACAAGAGATGTGTTCAGCACTATTCAGTATCTGACCCGGTATCTTAACACTCTAAGGAGAATCCAACACCAAAAATGTATATACTTTATAATTAAATTTAGGGTTTCTGGTAAAAAAGCGTCATTTGGACTGTTTCCCCTTTCTTTAATAATAACTTGTGAAAGTGATGGGGAATACAGGAAAAGGAAGATTTTAAGGCAAAATGCAAAAACAAAAGAGAAAACTGAATATGCTTGGTGAAAATGAATGCTCATATCTGATATTAAAAAGGATTGGTATGCTAACTATACAAAATCTAAACATGTATGCTTCCTTATTAAGTATAAATAAAAGGATTCCTTTACAGTTTAAAAAAAGGAAAATGGTATTTTACATCTTAGTTTCATATCATGTAGCCCAGTACAAAAATCTATACAATATAGATTGCAAGACTTCATTTGTATATTTGCATAACCCAGTAACAATGCCAGTATTTTTCCTCCAGCCTTTACTTAACAATGGCTACATAAGCACTTTGAATTTAAAACTCTCTACTGTATGTAAAGCTAGGTGCATGCTTTTACCGCTTGTCAAAACAATCCTGAAATCCCATTTTCCTTTAATAAAATATAGTTTTGTCCTCCAGAGGTATGCTTGAATAAGATGTCATAGTCTGTTTTTGTTCAGGATTGCACCCTGCTGATGTTCTTAGGCAGCAAGAAAATTACCTTATTGAAACATATTGCTGGTAGTGACTATAGTGCCAAATTTTGCATTGGTATTACACACATGACATATTCAGAGACCTTTGAGTAAGACCATGAATATCAAGTGATTGAAAAGATTATACAGTTTTATTTCTTTGGTTAGAAAAGGTTGTGGTTCTGGATGAGTGTCTTTCAGATCAATATAATTATGTCATAAAAAGATGTAACAAAATAGTTACTTCGCAGGCGTTCACACTTGCCTGATTTCATACTGGTTTTATTCTGAGAATTATTTTCCTTGCATAGGCTGCACAATTGTTATTTTAGAGGACTGGGGGTTGTTTTCAAAATAGCTGCATAATTGCAGGCCCTCTGCTAGATGTGAGCATCCAGATAGGTAATAGACTGTTTATAAGGTTTGCTTTTCTAGAAAAAAGATATATAGCCTTAAATTACTGTGATGGAGGTACATAGCTAAATATGTACACACACACACACACAAGTTCTGGGTATGTACACCCAAATTCATATGAGCCTGTATGCACAGTGAAATGAATATACTCTTAGTGAATCACATATAAACATTTTAAAAGGGCACATGTTAGTACTAAAATGAAGTGGTATAGAGATCTAATTCACTTTGGGTAAATATCCCTGAATTTCTGGCTGTAACAGGTATTTGGAAGCTACAAGCAGTGTGATAATATTAAAAATTCATGATATGTGGGTTAAAAGTGTTATTTGACTGTTGTATTTTTCCCTTAGACAATTTAGTTATGCATGTGCTAGTTTTGTGACCCTGCAGACTGATAACTCACTGCCAAAAATCATCAGAGGCAACAATTTGGCTGGCCTGCTTGGCAAAACACTGCCATTCTAGGAAGCAAAGTTATGATAGTAACTCCTGATGGTCACTGGAGTGGCATCAGAGAGAGAAAGTTATGATTTGAAAAAGGGGATTCAGAAATTTTAGGGGAATTCAGAAAAAGGTTGAAACTAAAATTGATAAAGCTGCAGCTTTTTGCAGATAAAGAATAAGCTGCTGTTCAGAGTGGTTCCCATTAACATTTCATGTGCTACAGAATCAAGTAAAGCTAACAAGGATGCCTGATTTTTCCACTAGCTTCATTTCTTTTTAAAGAGTCGATCTCTTGACAAGCAATCCCTCCTAATACCACAATGAAACTATTCCACAAAGCAGTAGTCTGAGCCTGCATTTATTAAGAGATGGGTGGCTGCCCATAATCCTACTTTGGGCTGCTCCAAAATTTAGGAAAGGGGTTTGAAACAGAATCCAGAATTTACCAAAGGGCTCACTGTGGCTTTGGATCCCCTGGGTCAAGCACCTGCTAGAACTCATCTGATATCTAAATCCAAACTGTCATCTCAGATGTGTGATTTGGATCAGTCTCTGACAACTACTGAAGATGCTCTGGGTCACTGTTCCCTAACAGTCTTCCAGCAGGAGCAGGGCATGCAATACACCCAGGGCATACACATATAAAACCTTCATCTGGATAAACAGGATTTATGAAACACTTTTCCATGAATCTGTACAAACTTGACTCAATGCCCCAGGAAATTCTTTCCATTGCTTTGTTGCTCTGTGCAGGCTGTAGTGCCAGGAGAAAGGACGAGTTAACCTTTGATTTTTTTTTGGTGAAAATTTAACACTGCCAATAAGGTCTGTGGCACAGCTTTCTAGGTTTGCCCCTCTAACAGCTGCATTTAGCCACATTACAGTACTATAGTATTTCAAAGCACTAAATCATACTGAATTTAAAGAACAAGGAAAGACATCATTTATTTACTCCTAGCATAACACAGATGTCCTCAAGCAGACACAAAAGATTCAGGGTAGGGTAGAAAGATTAACTACAGTTTAACCTGGCTTCTTACAAAGGTATGTAATTTTAGAGCTACAGCTTTCCATTTAGTGAAATCCATTTTCATGCTTTGTAGTATTTTACTTTAAAAGCACATGGTTGCATTATATTGCAATTTCTATGCTGATCATCACATTTTTATTTAGACTACCTATTTACATTGAGCATCCTCTAGCTATCTTCTATGTCTCCTTGGTATCTGAATTCTGGAGAGGAAAACTGTATACTAATGTATGCAATGTGGGCAATAAACAGGATGAATTTGTGCAGTGGCAGTGAAGCAGTCCTCTGGGAATCAAAGAGAGGAGGTGGGTTGGCCTCCAGGACTGGAGTATCAAAATGGGGGGCATACAGGCTTTTCAGGAAGGACAGGACTCAGGATGGGAAGATGGGAAGGCCTGGGTGGGTCAGCCTTCAAGCAACGTAGTCTAGAGGAAAGTTTCTGTGCTCGTGTCAGGGGTGTTGGAATTAGATAATCTTTAAGGTCTCTTCCAACCCAAACTATTTTATGAGGAGAAGGTGTCTTCCTTTAGATGAGAGAGCTGCAGGAGTGTATGGAGCTCTGTCTGAGGATGGAAGACAACAGAGAATTTATGGGTCAAGATCAAAGACTTTTTGAAGACTTCTCCTTGTCCATTACCGGAGTGAGTCTGCAGGTCAGATGCATCAAAACCTGGCCTAGCTTGGTCCTGCTGTCTATGAGCTTTCTTACCTAAAATATGGCAAACATGCATATTGCTTATTTATCTTGTTCTGGGTCAACACAACCAGAACTAACAAGGGTGAGGGCATTTGGGGACTATCGTCACTTCCTTTGAAAGGCCTCTGGTGGGGTGAGGAATGAAGGCAGGGATGAAGGGAATGAAGGGCAGGATGCTTCTCTTCAGAAGCAGAGATCTTCTCTTTTTTCTAGTATATTTTAACCCCTTTCTACATCTCTTGTGACTGGAACCAAGAAAGGACTGGGTCTGACTTAAGAGTATAAGGCTAAGGCAGACCACTAAATCCAATGGCCCAACCTTCAGCATAGTACAGGCCCCAGTATCCACTCCCCTCCCACTCAGGTAACTTCTGGGTCAAACCAAGAACTCAAGCTTTTGTATAGAACTGGGTTTTACTTTTATGGTATTGTTTGCCTTAGAACTACTGTTATAGACTGATTATAGACTGACTTAATATAAAGCCAGTCTGATAATAAGGCTTAATCATCCAGGTCACTGATTTAAGCAGTCCTTTGGCTACATGTAGAAAACCTCCAAGAGCCCAGTCTGGCTCATTCCTTACTCTCCATTTCATTCAGTTTTATATCCTGCCTTCATTATAACTGTCATCACCCATATATTTTCATAATAGGTATTTGTTTATCCAGTGGTTTTGATTATCCAGTGGATGATTTGGGGCAAACCTCAGCATCTACACCAGCTAGCCCAAGGAAATTGTTCTGACAAATTTACTTGTGATAGCCCAAATGTTCTGCATGTTCCACAGAGTTTGCTTCATGTCTTTTTCATGTTGGGCAAGCCCTTCATTTTAATTTCATTGTAATTCGTTGGGCAAGCCCTTCATTTTAATTTCACAGTAATTTCTTTCCCTGATTGTGATTCCACCAAGCTCTGCAGATAGGCACATCTTTGCTATATAATATTTGTGGTCAGCAAAAATTAATAATACTATTATGTTTCCCACTGCTGTACTTTTTGAACTGCTCCATATTCCCTACTTTATAAACCATGACCTACCATGTTCCTGGTTCTGTAGGTGTGGAAATGACTCCTTTAAATCCTCCCCTCATGAAGCCATATCATTTCACTGTATTTATTTCCTTTGTAAATACATTCCTTATTCTTTCATATTAATTCATGTTCAGGTTATTATTCCCTTATATTTATTTCAAATAAATTTTTGTTCCTCCTCACTTACTCTGCAGCAAGGAGATCAATGCAGTACATGACAATTTTATTACATCAGTGTATTAATTTCCTTTATAAAAGTAAATCACTCTAGTAGATTCACTGCCCCACAAGGTTGTACCTGTAGATCACTGCATTAACTCCCCACATAAATAAAGACCGTGTCATTTTGGTCACTTACACTACACATAAATGGAAGCATGTTCTCCTCTGCGGCATATATGTATATATTATTTTATTCACAATCACTTTGTTCAGGGGCTAATATGGTAGTGGAATGTGCTTATTTCTTCATAGCAATTCAGTGATTCTCTAGAGAGCAGCAGCTAGTTCCTGCAGGACTTTGGAGGACATACACATACATGCTCTACAGCTCCACTCCCTCCTTCCCTTTTGCTCCCTCTTTCCTCAGCTGTTTCTTTTTTTTTTTGTTTTTCTCCTTAGCTTTCCCTTGGTGGTTGTCTTCTGTTTGCTTTTTTGACTTTCCTCATCTCACAGTTTTACTGTGAATTTAAATGAGGGCTCAGATTAATAGCCAAAATGGGGATCCAGACAGGAAAACATCCTTCCTGCAATCTCTGAGCTGGCTCCTCATTTTCTGTTCCCTGTCCCGTTTGAGCAGGCTCAGTCAGAGGAGCCAGCTGTACATGCTGTGCCATGCTTCACCCCCTGAGTCACACCCTTCCCTCTGCCACTGCTTCCTGTCAGTGGATGTGTCGGGTCCTCCACTGCACACAACAAAAAGGGCAGCAGATGAAAGCATATAACTCTACTTGGATCTTCTCTCTTCTTTTACACCTCTGCATACTTGTCCAAAACTTCCTTAAGCTCCGTCCAGCATGCTTCTAAATAGAGATTTCTGCTATATGGATCTGAGTTGACATACAAATTGATTAATCAAATCAATTATAATTATATTTTTACAATTACAAATTATATTATATTTTTCAATTACAAATTATATCCTCTTCCAAAATCAAAGTGCATACTAATGTATGTGCTTGACCTAAGGAGAGTTGCAAGCTATCAACAGATTACAAGTCAGAATCAGGTGATTTATACAATTATAAACTCTCAATTAATTCCGTAAGGAAAGAGAGGGGAATGAAACCATTTCAACAAGCTCTAACAGCATGAAAGGGAAAACAGCTATGTAAGGGTTAAAACTAAGCAACTAAGGAAAAGCATCAAAATTGAGAAACCAAACAAAACCTGCAGTCCTTACATGTCTCTCAAGGACTGCACACACTCTGGGCAGGATTTTCTTTTATCCCAAGTTTACTACGTGCTCCCTTGTGTCTCCTTCCTGCTTCTTGAAAGGTCATATGGCAGCATGATGCCATCTCTGCAGTCTCCCTCTTCTACAAGTTTAGGTCCAGTGATTTCAGTGTGTTTCAGATGCAAATTGTTCTAAATTTTCTGAGATCTGACGAGAAGTAGTACTTGCATCTCTTCATATTTTGGAAACTGCCATGGAAAGGACTGCTCAGCCACAAATTCTCCAGTGTTTCCAGACAAACACTGAACTATACTTTGGTCAATTGCAAAATGAAAAATTACAGTCACTCATACCATAAAATTGCTTTAGGTTTGTTTGTACTGATGTAGTTCAATAGCCTGATTCCGAAAATCCTGAAATTCCAAAAATCATTTTCTTCATTTGCTTTTAGCCCTCACAGGCTGAGGTACCAGGTAGAGGATTAGCATTTTTGTTCTCTTTCAGACAAATACATTAGGGTCTGAGGAAGGGGAATATAATCACAGGAAGACATTTGTCATATAAGTTAAATTTTTGTAAATCTTTGCAGCAGTATTAATAACAATATATAATATAACACTAAAACTGGGAAGCTTTTGTTTTTGTGATCCCTTTACTTGAAAGGCTATATGCATCATACATCAACAGGCAATATGTGGAATGCCAGAAACATTCGCATTCCTTTAGCCTTCTAACAAGGTGATGGGCACAAAAGAGGCTCATAAGCAGCACTTGAAACCTGCTGTCTGTTCTGTTTCTATAACTGCTACAAACTGATTATTTTTTAAGTAGCCACTTCTGTTGGTGGGTAATGCTGTCTTCTCCATTCATGCCATGACAAAACAAACAAAAAACAAAATAAAAACAAAACTCACAACAGAAACTGGTCAGGAGCCTGGGGGGTTTTTGTTGGATTTTTGGTTTTTTGGTTTTGTTTTTGATTTTCTTTTTTGTGGATTTTTGTGTGTGTGTGTTTTTGTTTGTTTGGCTGGGGTTATTTTCCTATGTGCTTTTTTTCAGCCAAGAGATCAGCCTTGTGCTGTATTTTCCAAGTAACATTCTGCCTAATTCATACAGACGACCAGGCTACGTTCTCAGTGCAGTACTAGGCAAAGTAGCTGGGCTGTCCCTACAAATGACTTGAGAAGAGCACTCAAGTGCAAGGTGTGCAAGCAGGAGCAGGAGCCCCCAAAGCCATGGCACCCCCAGCCTGGGGTCCACGTGCAGTGTGAAAGGGAGTACAGAAAGAAAGGCAGAAAATGAAAGAAATAAAGTCCCTGTGGCTTTGTCTGGAGAGGGAGTTAAAAAAGCAAACAGAAACCAAGAACCTACAAAAGACAAACATTCTACTAAAAAACTACAAGGCAAGTTCAAGCATTGGGGCCCTCACAGTAGGAAACTGGTCACATGGGTAACATCATGAAATTTTACTGCAAAATATCCTTTCTTTTTTCTTATTTGAAAAGACAAATTATTAGCATTTTTAAACAATTTCAATATGTTTAATGGCTGAAAGTTAAGCTCAAACTGTTCCGCTTACTGAATAAAGTGCTAGGTCTGTAAACAGGAATCTTAAGTTACCCCAAGAGTACACTCATTTTAAATTTTACTTGAAAGCGGGATGTACGTTTATTACAATTTCAAACAAAATGCTAATGCCATTAAACAAATGAGGTTTAGGCAAATTAACTGCATTTTAATATTCTGAAAGCCTATGATATAGGACATTGTGTTACGAAACATTGGCTAGAAGTATCAGTTGCAAGTGGGATTTTCATTGCTGTGAATCTCAGGAGAATATTTGTAATTAGTATCATTTGCCTAATACTTCAGGTTAATTAGAATATTTAATTGAATAGCTGTAATCTTCAGAGATGACTATATTATGATCAAATTAGTACCATCACAGCACACGCTGATCACTGCTGCAGCCTGCCTCACTTCTGCTAGCTATTCAGCCCTCTGGAGCGTTCAGCAACATAAGAAAAAATCTGTTTCTTACACTTTTGAATTTTAATGATCCATTTGAACTCTGCCATCAACATTTAATTATTCTAGAAAAAAAAAAGTCCCAACCATGGCTCCCATATGGCATGTTGGCAAATACACTTGCCCACATTGGAGTCTGCACCTCTCCAGCAGCTCAGTGAAGAGATTTAGCTTTTTTTTTTTTGAAAGCAAGAAGGCCTTTTTTAATAGTGTTTGCAAATACAGACCATATGAAGCTTCACAGAAAAGGTTACTAGGATACTATTGAAACACTATTAGGAACAGATGAATTGATTTTTAGAATGTTACAATGGATTTAATCCTATCATGTCTACTACTGGACTTTTGTATTGTGTCCAAAAGGTTTGAAGGAGTCAGGTGCCTCTGTAACTAAACCTTGTTAGCTAGAAATGCAATTAATTTTGGGGGAAGAAGGGAAAAGTAGGAGAGGTAGAGCGGATGGAGTGTGCATATTAAAGTCTTTGCAGCCAAATCACAGATGCCGAGTTCCTGACCTAACCAGTTGCTGTTGTTTTGTTTTCTATCAACACATATATTTAGCAGCTGCAGATGTTCTTGGGGTTAAACATTTACCGCTGTGGAAGCACTAGGGTCAAAATCTTGTTACTAAACTAGCTAGATCTCCCCACCCAATTCTTCTCTTGTCACATAAGGGTATCACAAAAAAAAAAAAAAAAAAAAAATCAAGACAGTAAGCTGGGCATGCTACAAAGGATGTTGTTTGCATAGAGGGGTCCCAGGGCTCAGAAAAGCTTTCCTTCTTCTCCCCCCTACAAGCTGTTTCAGTACATGCAGCTTAAGAGGTCAGTTCTGTACAATTCTGTACAACGGCAATGTAAAAACTGCTAATTGCTTTCAAATTCAGAATGTCCTTTTGAAACTGAGGTTATGCTGCAAATTTCTCCACATTTGTTACTATCTCAGGGGGCAGGCACAGTAAGAAAGAGGTCATTTTTAAGGGAAATGCTCTTACCTGCTGCCTAAAAATGAGGAGAAATACTTCCATTTGACAGAAACAGATTGCTACTTTGCACTACTTCAGTGAGGATGAACAGTGTGCTATGCAGAGCTAAGACTTAGGGCTCAGACCTCAAGTGTTGCTGTCCTGCAGAATACAGTAACCCAAAAAAATCCTCACTGTTCTTTGTGCCACCATCTCACCTGTTGACACATAACAGTGTAAAATCTCACTAATGTTTCCAGAAACCAAGATGTACACAAGGGAGCATAAATAAATCCTTCATAGAAGGATGTTTGTCTCTTTCAGTGGGGAGGTAATGAAAGTTAGCAAAATAAATTCTATTGAAAATAAAGTAGAAAAAAATTTCAAGAAGTTTTTTGTAAACCCTCTCCATTCTGGTAAGGAGCACATCTCTGCTCTGAAAATGTTAATGGTTTTGCTTTACTACATTGTAAGCATTATATTTTATTTGTGTAGCTGTAACTATTTTGCACTTAAAAATAGGCAATTGTAAATATTATACACTTAAAAATAGTCATTTATAAATTAAAAAATTCTAAGAAATGTAAAAATGTTCACCTTCATTATGAAAATCATTTACATTTATCTCACAACCACTTGGAAAATTTGCCTGATTTCAAGTTTGCTGTGATTTATAAAAATCCTTGAATCATAAGTTTAGCATTATATTCAAAATGTGTCATTTGCCTTTGGTGTCAAATAGATGTTTCATTCATATTCAGTAAAATAAATTATATTAAAGACAGTCTTGTCGAATTCTTTAAAAAGGCATTCTTGTCAAATCATTGACATTAAAATAAAAATTATAAGAGCTACAAAACCTATGTTTAAAAGTTAATGTTAATATTTTTCTCAACTCTTATTTTTGATCTTTGAAAACTAAGCATGAAAATGTTTTTAATTTTCAGAAAATAAAAACTTTCTGTCTGGGCTAAATTTGTCTTCTAATATATAATAACAATAATATGAGTCAGCATTAGGCAATAATATAGCCTTTCTCTAAATTAAAATACATTAAAGCACAGCAAAGAAAGAAGTTATAATCCTAAGAAGAATGCTCTCTTATCCAGGCTTTTATTTTCATCCACCTCTCGAATGATGATTTAACACCCGTTCTTAATATGCAGTTTAAAAAGCACCTTGAGAATTCACTTTAATGGCTAGTGTACTGCATAATTGTGGTCTTCCTTGTAAGAAAGCTTGCAAAATTGCTGATTACAGAAAGATATGAAGAGTTCTGCAAGTACTCAGAGCCATATACTGTGTTGCCATGAAAATTTGTCATAGAAACCTCCTCACCTGCTTTAATCTTCTGGATCTATTGATGCTTTTTTTTTTTTCCTTTTCTTATTTTTAAAAACATACATATTAACATATATCTTAAATTTTATCTATATTCCTGTATTTTGGAAGCATCTGCCAGAAGCAGCTATGAGCAATCACTAATCTTGAACAGCAGCATTGTAATGTAGTTTCCTTCACAGAGGTGCTCCCTGAGCATGAAAATCTCCTTTAGAATTAAAAAATCTGCTCCACTAATTGTAGAACAAAATTTCAACAGCCCTCTTTGAGAATCCCAGCTCTAAGTATTCTCCCATCTATTAAACAGATGGCAGATAAGATTGTAAACATATTTGCTTCATATTGAATAGATAGTTTCTGGCATAATACTAATTAACAAATTAAATGACTGACTTTCTGCATCACATTAGAGTTAAAACCACTTTGTAAGTTTGTCTTTGGTAGTTATTTACTTTGACAATAGCGTGCAGTGAAAAACTGTTAAATGTTTTCTTAGCAACATTATGCATTGAGTAGTTTTCTTTTTAAAAACTCTATATTTTATTATAATTCATTTGACTTTCATTACAGCCACTCATTACAAAATGTATGTGCATTTAATCCATTTCCAAGGGCTGCATATTTTTCCAATCCCATTCTGTATCACAATGATAATGTCTTTGGTCTATGCAAGTATGCATGAAATTTAGGCATTGTCTTTACTCATTTTCTGATAGTTTACCACGGACCATTCTGAAAGGAGGAAAGCTAAGAAAATGCTAGCAGTGGCAGATAAGAATACGGAGAAGGTTTCATTTTCCTTTAAGGAATTTGCATTTGACTATCTGTTTTATTATAAGTACAAATAGGATCATCCCAGCAATGATGGCATGCTAGGCTAGGAAGAGAGATTAGTTCATATCTTCTTTGTTCTCTTCATTAATTTATGTACAGAGCTGGTCACACCAGAGATTTTAATTCCAAATTCCTTTTGCACTAGACTATCCTCAGAACAGAAAAAGTAAATGCAACTGCATTTCCCTTTTTGGTTTTGGAAATATTAGCTTAAAAAGAAGAGTTTACTTTCCAAACCTAACTTCTCATCCCTTGGTGAAAAAATGTAAGTATATACAAAATGGTTGCACAACGCATAAGAATGGCAAATTTCTTTCAGATGAATTTGCTTGTGTCTCTGTCTTCAAATAGCACAAACCAAATACCCAAAACAAAAGATAACCTTTTTGAACTTTAAAATTCGCAATAAAATTTCTTCAAGAACACATCTGTAAGTGCTGAAACAGGTCAAATTCATTTAATTTCCTTTAGAGGTATAATAAAAGTAAACAGTTATATGAATAAGGTGATTAATTCATACATGTTACAGCTAATGCCCAATGTTATACAAAGATTAAAATGCCCCACAGAAGGCAAAAATGATAGACACTTCATCCCCCTGCTCTCCCTGCTCTCTTCAATGGCTCTACAGCTAGCAATAGAAAAAAAAGGCAGATTCTTTTTTCCTCAAATAATCAGAGCACATTGAGAGTGGTGTTGAAAAGTACTCGTCTTTCAATTTGAAAACTTCTTCCTGAAAAGGCTTGGTATCATTTAAAAAAAAATAAAATAAAATTAAGCAAACAAATACATACATGTGTTATTGTAGAGAAGGATGTCTTTGAAAGTATTAATATTGTTTCCTTCTGTAATTTTTGAAATTATAAACTACCCATTTTGACTTGTAAATTCCAATAAAAGATACATGGAAATTACCAAAATCAAGTGAAGCCTTTGAACATTATTGGAAAAAAATACTTAAGTTGGCTATTACCTGAAACTGACTTTTTTTCTTATGCCCTGTTTTTGAGAATTCAAATTCCTATCCCATGTGGGTACGACAAAATACAGAAATCTGAAAAAGTCTCACATATCAGAAGATCATTTTCTCTCTCATTGTAGTTATTAGCTATATTATTTGCAACAGCATTTCATATTCCATGTAAATATTTCACATTATTTCACACTGTATATAGTAACCCAGTTGTTCTAAGTACATTGAGATGCATTTCAGAGTTATCTTTATTCTCTATGATGCTAGGAAAAATTGAAAGCTGAAATTTCTTGAAAAATGTCATAGTTTTAGCAAGACATCTTTCAGTTAATCCACTAGCTCTGCTTTTGATTATTAGATATGTGCTCCCAGGAATAAGCACAAAGTTTTTACCTGTAGCTACAGTCCTGAATTTGCTGTTGGTGGGCTTGAACTAAATATTGCAATTCATTCTATATGACTTTCCTACTGGAAATCAAGTATGTGTATATTTGTTCTGTAGTTTAGGACATAGTATTCTGTTGTCTTATCCACTAAATTAATAGAATTTGTCTGAAAAAATAGGAAGCACAAAATTTCAGCTCCCTTACATATTTTTTTTCTTGAATGAAATCAGGAAAACACAATTTTATCTGTCATAGCCAATTAAAGGTTCTATAATTGTGTGGTGTGGTCTCCCTGTAACAGTGACACTGCATATGTAGTGTGGCACCATGGCAGAGACTGTGTGAAATCCCAGCGGCATTTTCCCTGTGTTAAGACAGCACTCAGGTTGAATTAAGGTGCAATCTTCTTATTAAGGGCTACTTAACTCTGGTACAGCTGTGTATTAGGGTAACTGTATTTTTCTGGTTCTGGAACTAGCTCATCACTACCTGTTCTCCAGGCAGGTAGGCTGATGTAAAATACAGTCTACTTTGGGGATCACAAAACCACAAGCTGGTTTGAAAATGGAGATTTTACTTTATATTGCTTTAAACCCTCACATATGCAACTTCTTCAGGTGCACCAAATGTACCTCATGGCAGTTCAGAATTAAATTCACAATGTCTAAACAGTTAAAGGTAAAAAAAAATATTTACATTTTGACCTTTAAGAAAAAGGTTTTGTGAGAGCTCACCTGGATCACTGTGTCCAGTTCTGGGGTCCTGAGTATCAGAGAGACATGGAGCTCCTAGAGCAAGTCCATCGGAGGGCTATGAAGATGATTAAGGAACTGAAGCATCTCTTTTGTGAGGACAGGCTGAGGGAGTTCAGCCTTGAGAAGAGACAACTGAGAGGGGACCTCATCAATGTCTGCCAGTATCTGAGGGGAGGTACAAAAAGGATGGATCCAGGCTCTTCTCAGTGGTGCTGAGCAATAAGACAAGAGGGCAGAAACTGATGCACAGCCAGTTCCACCTAATTATGAGGAAGAGCTTCTCTATGGCATAAGTGACCAAGCACTGGAACAGGCTGCCCAGGGAGGTTGTGGATTCTCCATTACTGGAGAAAATCAAAAGTTGTTTGGACACATTCCTGAATAATGTGCTCTAGAGGACTTTGCTTGAGCAGGGAGATGGCTCTAGACAACCTCCAGTGATCCCTTCAAACCTTACCCATTTGGTGGTTCCATGACTTAGACTGAAAACCAAAACTACACAATCTCTAAAGGTATTTAGTCCACCCTCCTGCTCAAAGCAGAGCTATCTTCCAAGTAATGTCTTATTTGCCATGGCCACGTTTAATTGAAATGTAAATGTCTTTAAGATGATGCTTCCACAAATTCCTGGGGGAACCTATGCTACTGTAACACCTATCAGAGTATAACGTTTTTTGCTTTTGTCTAAATGGATTTCCCTTGTTTACAATTACTTTGATTTGCTAACTATTCTTTTGATAATGCATCCCAGTATGTTTTGTATCTCTTCCCAGCCTTGAGAAAAAACAGCATGTTCAGTTTGCTTCTCAGAACCATCACATCATTTTCTGCAAAGATATTTTCTATCCAGCCTGCACCCAGAATAGGGTGTTGCCTAGAAAGAGTCTGTCTCAGGTGCAGGACTTTCTCATTTTTGAACTCAAAGTTCACATGGCTCTGTTATTCCTTGTTGTCACAGTCTGTCTTGAAGGCACTCCTGTCCTCCAGGACCACTTTCCTCGGTCAGAAACCTTCTACACAGTTTCTGAGAATGTGTTCTATCCTGTTGACTGTGCCACAAACATTAAGTAGCATCTGTCCTAGTACTGAGCCTGAACAGCGCCACCCAGACACCAATTATAGTCTGAATTATTGGTAAATACCTTTTGATCCTGATGGCTGAGCCAGTTTTCCATCCCTTTCCTATTTCAGCCAGAAGGACTCTGTGTCAAAAGCCTAGCTAAATTTGCGACACACAGCTACTGCCTTCCCCTCCCCACCCACAGACTGAGTCAGAGAAGAAAACCAGGTAGGTCAAGTTTTTTTCCATATTAATTTTTTTCCATAATAATTTTTCATGTATTTTTCCATATTATTAAATGCTGACTGTTCCTAGTCCTTGTCCTTTGGGTGCCTGAACAGAGCTGTCATAAGGGCTTCCTCCACAGTCTTTCCAGGACTAGGACTTTATGGCCTGCCATTCCATGGTTTTGCCTTTCTGCCTTGAAGGTAGATATAGTATCTCATCTCTACTTAAAACCACCACCTGCCTGTAAAGATGGAAAAATTACATTATGGAGAATGTCTTTACAAAGATATTGAGAGGCTGCCTCAACACTGGTGGATGCATCTCATCCGGCCTTAAGGATATGTCCAGTTTACAGAGTAGTCCCAAACTAAGTCATCCTCTACTGCATGTTGTAATTCTTTCTCTTTAACTCTGCCACAAGAGATGTGAGAGATTTGCTTAAAAGCAAATGTATGACCCACCCCTGGGCACAGAGGCACTCTCAGGTTTTGCCATGCCACACATCGTTTTAGACTCCACATTCTTTAGCACAGCCAAGTCTTCCTTAGTTTCCTGATGTAACTAAAGAAGCTCATAACATTTCCAGTTCTGGCTGCAGTTGAGGTAAGGCCATCCAAACTGTATTGCTGCAGGTACACGTGGTGTGTCTGTCATCCTCCAAGAACATTGTCCCCACTTCTACCACCCACATACATCCGTTTGCTTCTGATTCAATTAGAATCAGTGTTTCTGAATTATTTTCAAAAAACATGTAACTCATAACCTAAAAAAGGAAACATTAAATATATAAATAAATAGATAGATAGATAAATTACCGCAAAAAAGGAGGTTTTTTTTAAAGTAACTTAGGTCTTTTCAGTCTGGCTTCTGAAGCTTCCAGGTGCCAGCCTAAAGTTTAGTCAACATAATTTGTACTGTCCCACTCAAAGTAATTGTTTATTTGCACTTTTAATGATAAGATTAATCAATGAAAAAAATGGAATTTAGTTTATTGTCAAGTGGTTCTAAGACATTAACTAGAAAGATCAGGTGGCAAAACAAGCACAGAACTTAAGCACAATTTCTGTATGGGTTATAACTTCTTGTTTAGAATGAATTCAAACCTCTATAAGCTTCTAAGAGTTTATGACATACAAAGAAAAAAATCTGATGAGTAGCTGAAGAAAACTTAAACACTGGTCTTCAGCAGGACAGAAGCCCATACTAATTGCATCTAAGTTTTAGCCATTAGTAAGAATTTCTTAGTATCTAATTATTTCTTTGGATTACCACTAGAGCAGGATTGGTTTGTAGTGTGGCATGATGTGACTGAGAGCTTTCACTTTGTTTTCCTGTGGATTTGGCAATGAGGTGTAGGGACAGATTCTCTCACCTATCCTTGAAGTGTGATCCCTTTTGTCTCACCCTCCTGACCTGTGCTTTTCACATTTTTTGTGTCTCTCAATATTTTCTCAACCCTTTTTTAATTACATCTCAGGCTTTGTGCCCTTCATCGCCATGTAGTCCTCTTGCCCCAAAGAGCCCTTTTCAAATTCCTTCACGTGATTCCATTGAGTATATTACACCATAATTTACCTGTTCCTTTTACTCATCTAGCAGGTTTCCAGGTCACATCTCTGATTCATCTTTTTTTTTTTTTCTTCTCCTTGGCTTTCTGCCTTACACAAATATCATCCTCTCCTTCAAATGGCTTATCCCAAACTCTGCCCAGTCCATGCCAATTGTCCCACTGATAAAGGGATCTTATCTAATTGATTAGATAAAACCCAAGCTCCTTGCTTAAATAGCCCTTACTTCTATCTGCTCTAAACCTAAAATTTCCAGCTTCACTTTGAAAACTGCCATGCCTCTTCTATGCTAAAAGATCAAAAATACAATGTTTGTGGTCAGGTTTAATCATTATAATAAAGAGTACATGTAGGAAGATACAGGACCCTGCAGATTTATTTATCTCCTTCTATTAATGATGCTCACCCTAAAAAGAATTTATAGTTGTGCTAAATTTTAGCATTCCAAACAGACTGAGCAGATTAGTCAGCTAAGGTCAATAGTCAATATTATTTGAATCCAGATGTTCAGCTGTGTGATACTTAAAATAGAGCATCTCAAAATTGTTATTAATGCTAAACTTAAAATATTTTCCAGTCCCACATACAGATTTACCAGAAATTGATGTATCATGAATAGGTAAGTAGGTTTATGTGTGCACAAATTTATTTATTTATTTATTTATTTATTTATTTGTAATATCCATTGCTTCTGTACCTTTTCAGATATTTGCGTTAGTCCTGCAGCCTCAATTTTACTAACACCCTTGGAGTATTCTATAAAAGCAAACATCATAGGATCAAAATTGCTAGAAGGGAACCAGGAATTTTTTATGGTTGGTTCAGCTCATACTTTTGTTACCCAGATCTGTATGATCCTAATTCAGATTATACAACCAAGTACTCATGTATTATTCCACTACTTTGGTTGGGTTTTTGTTTTATTTTGTTTTGGTTTGGTTTGGTTTGGTTTGGTTTTTTTAATGAGCATCTTCAGTCACTGATGGCCCTATTTCTGCAAGTCTTGACTCTTGACTCACCTGTCCCATGTATCTAGTTCCAGCTGGCAAGATCTCTTGGCTTTTTTCGCCTTCCAACTACCTTTGAAAATCTGTCTGCCAGACCTCAACAATGTAAAATATATAGCATGAAAAGGCTATTTTTAGTGCATCAAGTCTCATAGAAATTAACCACAGGCATAAGTGCACTGGTTGGACAGGAATGGATTGTCAAATTCCATTAAAAATTTTTAGAAATTAATCTAATTATGTTGTTGCTCAGCTCATGTGAGAGGGGATCAAAATGTTAGTAAGATTGTTCAACTGAGGCAGAGTTTTGACTTATTAAATCTTGCAGAAAGCACTTGCCTTTCTCCTTGGATTGTTCCATTTACACAGAGCTACATATTTGAACATGGAACAACTGGTGATATAGTACACTGACATCAGAAGACTTCCTCAGAGAGGGAAGTGAACTCATGGCTCTTTCAGTTATGGTCAGTGTGAAAAGGCAAAGGACCTTTCAAGAACCTTCCTTCTCTTCAGTTCTCTCCCTCTGCCCCCTAAAGATAAGGGAGCAAGCAACAAATATCAAGCAACAACTCTCTTTCCAGAGCCATGATATACAACATTTCTTATTATGTTTAATGAGTACAAGAAATATGATTTATAGCTACATATATCAAATAATAATAATTTGTACTATTGCAAATAGCAGTCTCCTATTAACATGACAGACTTTTTAAAACTAGGAATTTGAATTTAAATTAAAAATTAGATAAGAAATATCATAAGCTGTACTTCTTAAAAGTAATCAAGCATTAAATTCTGTTATTACAATCTGAATAAAGTTACCTTTTAGTCTAAAAAAAAAAAGATTTTTTCCTCAGCATTGTGTGTCATCTGTCCTTATGATTTTCAGTTATAAAACAACATTCAGTATTCATGGCATTTATTATAGAGAAACAGATATGAGAAAATAACAAAATCTATGTAACCTTAGATAAATAAGATGTAAAAATAAATGGAAAATTTTTGATATTTAAAATACTGTGGAGTCAATTTCCAAGTCTGAAACTGTCCCACCCAACTTGATATAAATATGATTTCTTGTTTTGTAAATAAAATGAATTTTAGAATATAAAATTACAGGAACTTGAAAACTTGTGTTACAAATTGATATTTTGTTCATTTTAATAGGAAAGTTTTCCATTGGTTATGCATTTAGTATAATGCATATTAGGGAGAGGGAAATTTTATCTGGCACTTGAAAATACTTCCATGCTTTGCCCACCCAGACCAAGAAAGAGGCATTGCTTTTGATCAAACAGCAGTTTTACATTGACTTCAGCACTTTGGATTTTCTCCTTTATACATAGAATAACTTATGTGTGGATATTGGAAATAATTTTCTTTCCAATCTGCAGAGATCATTAAAGAAACCATAAAAGAAACCTTTAGTAAGAGCCAGAGGCTGTGATGGTGAGATAAGGCTGAGGAACCTGGCCTTCATGGGCTTATAGCACTTTACAGCATCACTGACTCTTGGCTTCTCTGTGAGGTGTAGATGCCACACTGGGCTTGTTGTCCACCTGCATCTGTACAAAGAAATAAAACTGTACTCAAAGAAAGACCCCTACAGTTTCCAAAGTGTACAAAAGGCTTGAGAGTTTGAAAATAAAAGTGAGCACTTGTGAAGTGGGAAGTTCTTCATCAGACTAAAAATAGTTCAAGCTTTGTCAAAATTCTCTTGGATATCTGGAAATGTGTCCAAAAGTTTTGGGATTTAGGAATTATTAAAGGCTATAAGAAACAGATTGACTTCTGCCACTAGACTTAGAGAGATCAAACCTGCACCCTTTGGAATAACAAGGGAAGCTGTAAGCTCTCAAGAGGTTAATCAGTATTGAACATGAACAAGGTATTTCTGTGGTGCTCTTCTCATGTTCTGAACTGTTTAAATGTAATTTCCCTTCAGAATCTGCATGGAAGCTATGCAAATGCCGTGAAAAACAGGATATATTTATTTCAAGCACTATCTGAGAAAATGCTTTCATGTGAGAAAATTCCTTAAATTTGGACATTACACCACTGTAACTACAGTCAAAATCTTGTTTGTTTGTTTGTTTATAGTTTGCCCAGCCTATTCAAAATTTCTGCAGTGGTCATTTAGTTATAAGAATGGAAGATTTCACTACCTCCATAGTAGTACTGAAATCATTAAACATAGCTCTTTCCTTTAGACGACCTGTCAAATATTGTGTCCAGTTGTAAACTCCTACTTCATATTTAGAAAAACAATTTTTTTCTCTAGAGTGAATTTTATTAGTACTTGTCTGTTATGCAAGTGTTATATCTGTTGTAGTCCTTAGTTCATCAGTATACAGACATGTCTTCTGCAACAGTATTAACTTTTCTTCTCTCTTTCTGCATGGAGAGAAGATCCTTCACAGAGCAGTTTCACACAAAATCGTAACAGTAATAAAATATATGCAAAATAAGAACAAGGATCTTCATGGTGATCATTATTACAAACACTTCATTAGAACTTTTTTAAATAAAATATCTGTTGTTTTATACTGTTTTTATACAGCTGTTTAATTTTATAATAATAATAAAACTAGAAATAATCTTGACAATGTAATTCCCAGGTTATAAATACCATAGTGTTCACATATGTGGAATTGGTTCCTCACCAGAGTGCTGCAAGTTTAAAAATTACTTTACAAAAATCACCTAGAAGTTTGGTATTTTTTAATAAATTTGGTATAACATCAGTATTATAGACTGAGAAAAATAATTACATTATTGAGAAGAGACGAGGGTGATTTTTTTTCTTCTGAAAATTCCATTCAAGAGTACATTTTGTATGACAGAATTTTTGTGTCAAAATTATTCTCAAAATTATATATATGTAAAACTGTGGCTCTTTTCTTGATTCAACTAGCCACATGAGAGTTTCCTACATGTCGTTTTTGTGGGAATATTCCAGAAGAAGGTAAGGCTAAATAGAGTTTAGAAACCCTCCCCCAAGTGTTATAGAACTTTTAATACCATAAACTATTATGTTGGACTGAGAACTCTGGCAATGAACTCCCACAAATCAGGGGTGGACATGGACTGTTGAATTTGTTTACACAGAAGGAAAGGGGCTGAGAAAGAGAACGGAGAAGAGAGTTAGTTATGGTTTCCATTTTTTAGTCCTGAGACATAGGATCTGTTTGGTCATGTGGTGTCCACATATGAGAGGCTAAAAGTAACAGGATACTGCACTAGTATATCTGGGTATAAGTTAATCTCCTGTCTCTGGCATAGTACAGTAAAAAAAAAGCAAGCTATGAAAAACAAAACAAAGAGTGCAAATAGAACCATTGGTCAAAAAATGTCAGTAGAACTCTGAAATACACTCATTTTGCACTATACAAACCATTTAGAGACTTGAAGAGGAGCTTTTGCCACTTCTTTATTTCAGTTAGGTGGTTGTAATCTTGAGTTTCAGCTTCCTATTCAACCTGGACTTCATTCAAGCTCCACACATCATATTTGCCTGTTCCCAATGTCCCACAGGATGAGCTCTCCTCCAGCTTCTGACCCACACCATCTCTCAGTCAGAACTTCAGGTTCCTCCTTCTGCCTGAAACCACCCCTAAAGCAGAGTGGTTCCCCCAAAGCAAAGCCCACCCCCTGAGCAGCTAGTGCAGTAGCAGAAAAATGAAATTTGTTGTCTGTCAGTACTTGTGGGTCAATTGGTTCCCAACCATTAAAGTGTGTTACATCTATGTTGAATTGGTAAATATGTTTCCAGAAGAAAGAGATCTCATGGATGACGCATTTCTTTTGCTGCATTTTTGCTCCCTCCTTATGTAATTATAGCCATTCACCTGACTGACAGTGAGCTGTGCATCAGTTTGTAAATATTCAATATTAAAAAACCAAACAAAATAAAACTGAAAACTGCAGCATCTGTTTCAGAGAAACCTGAAACTGAAACCCTTTATGTTTAATTGTGAGTTAATTTGGGAGGGAAGAGAAAGATACAATGTAGCAAGAACAATTGATGAACAGCCTGAGCTCTGTGGTAGTTGCCTTAGATTTAGAATAAAGACTAGACCTCAACAAATATGCTCCCCAGAGAACTTTTGAGTTGTTCTTTCTTCTAGACCACAAATATTTAAATACTGAGATGAACTGCTCATAACTGGGGACACTGAGTGGAGGCTCAAAGCATGTAATTTCTGGTGTGCTTTTGGCCACTAACACCTCCTTTCCACCAGAGACAGACCTTTTTTATACTGGGGTTTTCATTGAAACTGGTAAATTCTCACAAAATGAGTCAAAATAATGATAATTTTTCAACAGACTTTACTTTATACAAAGTAGTTTACATTAAAAAGAGATTTTTTAAAAATGGAAAATGGCAGAATTTGATCTCATGGCCATCCAGGAGTCAGAATTAACTATATATTCAATGTATAAACTTGAATTACAGGAAGAAAACATTTTTTCTTTCTCTTCAGTGTTTCTGGGGTGGCCTGACCTACTGTATAAATATGGGGGAAATGAAAAATAATATTTTATGTGAACATTTTGCATAAAATACACAACAAAACATTTTTAGAGTAAAGCTTATATTTACTTTATTAGTTTTGTGCTGCAGTTCTCCAGAGTACTTTTTGTAATCAATATTTGAAATGAATTTTATTTTAAAACATCTACTATTAGGCTTTTAATATACCTTTACACTCCATGGTCATATTTACTGTCTCCTGCCCATAGCATATTTTTATTTACACAGAATGTACCTCAGTCTTCAAAGCCTTTGCTCTGTAAATATGCATCACATCTGTGACTTGCAATACAGCTACTTAAGTCTATTTATATCTTTTAGCTAAGTAGTACAAATATAAGCCTATTTCTTATTTGCAAAATACAAACCAAAGCGTTCATATTGGCAGTTTTCAAAATTCATTTTCCCCTGCATTTATTTAGCATTCCCCATTTCTTTGTCAAACCATCTTCTTCCTCTAGAAGGTTTATTTGCTGTTATTCAGAAGTAAATAACTTGCTAATTTTATTTAACAGTTATACCAAGAAATAATTTTCATCTAGTAACTAAATAATGTATTTTACATTGTTATCCTTGAGTAGTCAATACTTATAGTTCTCAGCAGGGATAAAAAATAAAACTATATCAGATTTTGCCAAAATTTCCAGAAACAGAGATGGGAATAAAAGGGTCTTTCTCACAAATTCAGAGATTTTGGAAATATCTGGTGTCTGATTAGATGAACATATGTGATAGCCATCTTGTAATAATCACTTGTTAATTCACCTTTTCATGTCCCATTTTCATGTCACATTGCATCACTGAAAGTCGTTCTAAGGTTCCAGGCAGCAGGTTGGAACATTCTGATATTTTACCTGATATTTCTTACCTCTGCTTTTAAAATAAGTGTACAGCACAACCCTGTCTCAAAATGGAACTGGTTATAGTACTACTGGCACGACAAAATCTATGCTAGAGTAATTTAAAATTTTTGAAGTTGGATTCTTTTATTTTTTAATTGTTTTAAAAGTTTTTGGGGTAAAGCTAGGGATTATCGATGAACCACCAAACATCAATCTCCTAAAATATATGCCTGGTCCGGTTTCACTGAAAGCAAAATGGCAAAATGAGCTCAGAAGCTTGCAGCAGCTATCCTATAGATTTAGTAAAATAAGAATTAATAAACTGATCCAAATTAAAAAAAAAACACCCTATCATAGAAGTAACAACCAGCTTTTTTCCCTCAAGAAAAGAAATCCATGTTCAAAGACATTAATTTTTTATGCTTAAAATCATTTTACAAAAAAACCCCAAATCACACATATCAATGCCTTTGATTTCTCTTAGAAGAATACTTTCTAATCTCTGAAAAATTATTTTCATTTCCATGAAAAAGGGAAAAGAAAAAATCACAAAAAGAACCTACCTCAGAGAGAGTCGCAATTTTTTTTTTTTCCGTTTGGGGAGAGAGTAATTTGGGAGCAATGCCATCCTTACTGCTTTCCCCAGAATTGCTATTATATTTATTTATTTATTGTGCAGCTAAAGAAAACTCGCCGTGGGTATGTTGGATCACCCTCTGTGATGTGGCAGTAGGCATAAAATCAGTGGCTTTCTGTAACTCCCCTGCTTAACATTCAACAGAGAGGGAGAGGATCTAAAACCTGGCTCCGAAACGCCACTGTCAACTTCCTGCCCTCCGACAAATGATCCAGAGCTACTCCACATCAGGATGGAAATGTGTTAGGCACTAAAAACCACTGCTTGCATGACATCATTCCATAACAGATTACACTGTAATGTTAGGAATGTAATCATTAGCATTCAAACATGCATAAAATTTAATTAACCTACTTACCAGTTTGCTTAGAACTTTTGAAGGGCTACCTAGAGTCCTCTCTAAGCATTTTATTGCAGAGTTTTGGAAAGCTCACAAAAGAGAGAAGTTCACTGGGATTTTTCTCCCTAAAGCTGATGAGCCATGACAGATGAGCAGATGACCCGAGTTAATTATTATTGAATTCGTTATTACTGCTTTGTTGTCACCCAGCTCAGCCAGGGTAAAATGATGACAGTAGGTATCTCATTAAAACAGCTGTTTCAATTATGTAGCGGCAAATATTTAAAAAGCGGGCCTTCCAAGTTTAAAGCTGTTAGCAAAGTTTGTTTGTGCTGGTTGTGCCAAGATTCTTTGACCGAAAAAGGAGGGGAGAAATATAGTGTTTGTCTTAATTGTTTCGGGTAGGAGGAGAGGGACTTTAAGCAGCAGAACATAAACAGCTCCAAACAATTTTCCAGAGTTTGTGGGTGAATTTATTTTTTCTCATCTTTGGTTAAATTCAGTTTTGTTTACTGTACATCCATTACATTTAGACAGTATGTCAAAAGAGGAGTGTTTGTATTGATTTCCTTCCAGCTGGAGAAAGTGATATGACTGTAAGGTTTGTTTGGGGTATTTGTTGTTGTTGTTGTTTTGTTTTTAGCTGTTAATTGTTTACTAGTTGACATTTATATTTATTCATTTTAAGCAGTAGAATGTTATTCCCTCCCACATAGACAAAAGCAAGTCCTATCTCAGATGCTGTTTCATAGTCTCTCAATAGATATTTTGATCTCTAATAGGAACAAAAAGCTGATTTGATTGCACTCTTTCCCTAATTTAGTTTGCATGGTCATGTTTAGCCCCTTAGAATTGTGCATTTCTCTGTGATGTGTGCACTGATGCCCCTGTGTTCTTAGGTTTTACACTCTTCTGTTTTCATTTTAGTTATCTTTCTGCAGGATAATTATAAAAAACCAAAATGCTTGACAATGACTTGACTGCTTGACAATGACTTGACTTGAACTTGTCTCAGAAGAAAATCCTACAGTTATCAGATAATTTCTGGCTAAGATGTGTTCTGTAATAATATAATTCCTCTGACAATTATATTGCCAGCAATAACCTCAAAGTCATCATTATTGAGGCAAATGGCTCAATGTCCACTGAGAATGAGTCTGTGCTTGGGATAAGGCAACTATCCACGGTGGTGGATGTCTACTTAAACAATTTCTGTAGCTGCAGCAATCAGTAGCATTCCCTCAGTAGCCTGTTCAACCCAAAATCACCTAATTAGAGAGGGCTGGGTGCTACAACTACAACCAGGTGGATTTGAGAAAGGAAAACACTTCTGCATCATTATGCTTCCTCCTGACTACTGTTACCAAAGTCAGGATTTCCTCAACCTGTCTTATTTCTTAATATGAATTCTACTATTCTATCAAAAGAAAGAGAATTTTTGTACATGTTATTGATTTGTGGACATTTAACACCCTAGTTTAGCAGTCGAGTCATTGGCAACAAGTTCTAGACCAGTGATCATTGTGAATATGCAGATTATCTCAACAGTTTGAGCATGGTATGTCCAGCATGTCCAGAAGTCATTCCTAGGGTCAGGAGATCTATTCATGGTAAATTCTTGGTATCCAGACAGTGCTGGACTTCCAAAAATGGGCCACATATCATTGGCCCATTTAAAATGTTGAGTGTAGAAATATGGAAGCCCAATGACAGTTTCTCTGACCTTAGATCAGAATGAGGTTTATGAATTTCCTACTCATAGAAACACATAAGGAACATCTTTTAAACTTATTAAGTGTGGGTTTTACTGTCAGCCCAAGGGAATACAGACAATGGTGTCTCCTGTTAAAAGGGAAGTCATGTACCTAATCAGAAGCTATAAAGGGCTGTACATAATATTCTTAATCCTGAAAGCAAAACAGTCACTGCTGTTTCTCTCAAAAGTGTGATTATTATTAAAAATAAGTATTTTTCAGAGGCAACACAGAAGAATATTTATCATTATCACAATTTTTCTTTACTTTTAAAGTTAAACATGCCTTTTAATTTAAAAAAACTTTTTAAAGTTAAAATAACTTCATTTTTTTGTGTTTGATTGCTAATTGTTTCCATTTCAGAGAATCTAATGTAATTGCTGCTCAGTGGCTCTTCTTTCCCACTAGTGATGTTTTTGTCTTCTTATGAGGAAAAAAACATTCTTGACCAAGATTTTTTTAAAATTGTATATATATTTTGTCACTGCAGTGAAGAGCTCCTACCAGGTGTCCAAGAATCTAAGTTAATTATAGCTCGAGGATAAAGCTCTGTGTTCATAAAAGTTCTAGATGAAACTTAGACGTAAGAGGGAAGAGTTGTCTTACAGGTATCATTATGTTGAAGCAGCTTTTGAGATAAAAAGAACATCTGAAGTCTTCATTAGAAATTATAAATTTCCAAGTCTCATCATTCCAATCCCAGCCTTTGGGCACAAGTAAATACTCCAAAATGAAGCTCAGCCACATTCCTCTGTTTTCTACATAGACTTTCCTATGCTTTAATATGGTTTTCAGCAGTAGTCACAATTATTCATCTCTCACATGGTAGGCAATATGCTGTGCATTTGTACTAAATTCAGGGACATGGGACAGCCTTCACTAAATAATAGGAAACAATCCGACCCTATCTAATGCAAATTTTTTGTGTTTGGAATCCCTTTCAGATGAATAGTACATGCAAGGCAGAAAGGCAGAAAAATTGCTTCACTGCAAAGAAGCCCTACAAATGAAGTCAGATCATCTGGGAGATGAAAAATATTGTCATGTTCCTGGCGACTGATGGTAATGTACCTGCCTTTCTGCTGGCTATGTGCTAAGCAGAGAGGGAGCAATCCCAGGTAGGAGCCTTCAGGCAGACCCATGCTGAAGAGAAAAGGGCTGTGTGGTGGGAGGAGTGACGCCTGTTGCCAAAGCATTGGATGGACAGACTGCTATTCCTTCCTCTGCGGTGAAACAACTGTTCCTAAGAAAAGGGGGTCAAAGCCCCAGAGCAGTAAAGGGAATTGGTACACTGATTGGAAACGAGAAATTGGACTGCTTCTTCGAGTAGGAGATACAGCTAGCTTTCCAATTCTTTTGGTTAGTTGGTTTAGGGTGTTGTTCTTCTCCTGGGCCAGTTCTCAAGAAATACAGATAGGAGAAGCTCTGGAGAAGAATGGCAAAATGCAAAAGAGAGACAAGTGGCTTACAAAGAAGTCTCATCTCTTAATTACATTTTGAAACCTATGATTTCTCTCAGGAATCAACTCAATCGTTTTGTTCGATCTCAGTTTTGAGTTCATTTGGTCCCACAATAAAAAAAATGAAATTTCAAAGTACAGTCTCCAGGAATAATACAGTATGATGAGATTTGGAAAGTAATCTGATTAATTTTTGCTTGTTTGAGTTTTGGGAGCTTTTTGTTTTCCTTGTGGGTTTTTACTTTCCTCTTCGCCCTCCCCAGTTTCCCAGTTATCAGTTAGGGCTCTTATAATTAAATAGGCATTATTGTTTATTGATTAAGGGATTATTATTTCTTATCTAAAATAGATAGAAAGTTTCAGTCAACATTAATTTTTAATTTAAGAGTTATTTTGAATACTTTCATTTAGCCATGTATGTACATTGGTCTATAACTACTCTTGTGTTTTACTTGATACCATGTTTTTGGCACTTTTCCCCAGTAAAATTTTCCATAATATTTTGGATTTTTTTTTTTATTTTTATTTAGAAAGCATGAAAGTACATGACTGTTAACCTACTATATTATCCAATGTCTCTCTTTTTTTTCAGTGGCTGCCTTGTATTGGAAAATAAATAAGTAAATATTCAAGATTTTGAAGAATAAACTCTTCATATTATGTCAGGTTTACTTCCATAATGTGGAATGTGACATAATGACATAATGTGTCAACTTCACCGATTAGAATATGACTATTGTTTTCCAGCCATTTTGTTCTGTAAGAATAGTGACTGGCAAAATAAATTTTCAGAAATGTCGGTGGTACTTACTTTTCCAAAGCAATTTATGAAGCACTCAGGCTGTCAGAAGTGCTGTCTTTAGGAGGCATGTTTCTGTTTAGCTTGAGTAAAATTCCAAAGAATGCCTGCTCATCAAAATAAGTAACTTTCATTTTAAAAATCAGATTAGATATTATTTTTGAGATAGTTACAATTTTATTAATATAGTTTGAGTGACCTTTGCCTGAGTTTAATAGTCTTATGTGCTAGGAAAGATGGAAAATACTTCACCTGAATTTACATTTTCTTTGACCATTGCACATTTGTTTAATGTTATTTTTTCAGAGGTTTCAGTGGCAAATCAGTAATAGTGTGGAATGGCTAACCTGTTTGGTGGGATGCAATATTTAAAAATTAAACTGGTTTTAGTAGCATTTCTATTGCTGCCTCTTTGCAGGAACAAGGTTTACACATTAGCAGTGGTTTCAATCACATCAGTAAAATATATAAAAGTTTGTTTACATCTTACCAGTTGAAGCATTCTGTCTGATAAGAAGGTTTTTATACCTTATTTTTGGATTAAAGGCAACCCTCTTAGCTATGATCTAATCTGGGTTATGTTGATAAATTTCAAGAAACTTTCCAAGAAACTTTCACCTTTCGCTCTCCAGCTGCAGGCCTTCATATTTGCAGCCTATGAAACCTAAAATCTCAGATCAGTGAAGTGATGCCCACCATTGTGTGTCCTCTAAGGCTTTTCATTTATTTTAATTTCAAACTTGTTTAGAATTACTTCAATATTAAATTCAGAGCTTTTACAGTCCTGTCTGATGTTGGAAAGGTAGTCCCTGTGTAACCATGTTCCTTCTTTTGAAAGCTTTGGGAAGAATTGGTCAGTTTAGGATCTGGAATAAGCCTCTGTTCCAATGTCCAGGGACATAATCCAGGTTTAGGCCCACATCTAAACTTAAGCTACATTGTGAGCAGCTCTGCAGTTTTCCAATATTAACATTGTATTATACACTAGAAGCAGAATCTGTGCAAATGCATCCTCCCTCCCAATTTGTATTGGTACACAACTTCCACATAAATATGAAACATCCTCAATGCCAGGAACTTACAAAGGGAAGACATTCAATGTCTCAGAAACTGTAACCCATCACCATAGTAAAAAAACCCCTCTAGGAGATTACTACATGCCAAGCATGGAGAAATTGTCAATTATTTCTGTAGTTTGTAACTCAGACTTTTTTTCCCTGATATATTTCCTCAGTGTTTTCTTGTTCATATTTTGATCACATTGCTAATTATTCCCTGTGACAGCAGCCAGATCCCATGGAGTCACACTCCTTTGTGGGGGCTGAGTGCACCCACCTTTGTCTCAGTATAATGTACTGCTGCACCAGCATTCAGCATCCCAAACCCCTCCTTCCTTATCTTTTTTCCTCTGCTCTCCCCCTCCCCTTGCTCCCCAGGTAGTCCATTCTCCCAAGGAAGCAACCATAGCAGAAGTCTCCCCTGATTCATTACCATTTCGTAGTAAGAACGGCACTTTGTAAAACCATAGGCAAGCACAAATGTTGAGGAAAGGACATATAACATGCAGATTTGTCATGAGTTTTGTAATTACCTTTGCATTCTTCAAGGAATCCCAGAAGCATAAGGAAGGAAGGAAGTGGTGTTATTTTGGCCCCAGATGACTTTAAAACTATGGTGCATTGCATTGCGGGATCCTATTAATAATTAAACTATCTGTCACTTACCAACAACATACATTCCAAATTAAATTTAAGCAAAAAGAAAAAAAAAGATCATTTGGGACTGAATTAGCAGGCTTCAGAGAGAAATAAATAATAATCAAACATCTGTGTTCTAAATAGTACGTGCTTTATCAGACAAACAACTGTTACCATCTCATTGTATAAAATGGCTTGGGGAAAACACCGTAGCTCAAAAGCAAAGCCTCAGTTAGGAAAGAGAAAAAAAAGTTCATTAACAAGTCAGGAAGTGATTGAAAGTTGCCATGTTGCTGTATTGCCTTTTTCCTCTGTTGTCTCTGCTGGCAGTAAAATTGTGTTTATTTTAGTACTTGATTCAGTGGACAAATGGCAACTCCAGAGCTAAGGAAAAAAAATGCTACTGGCATACACTGAGAAAGTACAGCAGCTGAAACTTCCAAATATTCTGAGCATCAGAATATGATCCCATCTTCCTTACTTGCTGACTTTTCAAGCTCTTCGTCTCCAGTGAAGGTTATAGGGTTTATTTTTACCAGGGACAAGATAAAGGATACCAAATTAGCAAATTGGTAAAAGGAAGATCTTTCTATTGCCTCCATGCTGCCAAGACATGCTTCTAAGGTGTACTGCTGATCAGACATTAACACATTGCTAATATGCACAAGGGGAAAAATGACCCAAATTAAACAGTAATAAATAACAATGCAGTACACTAATTAGACTAGTGCAATATTTCATAATACACAGGCTATTTCTGTCCTTCCTCCTCACATCCGTCTTTCAGCCCCTTGGAAGCCACTGCGATAGCATGAGTTTGCAGGATAATAAACCAAATAAACTCATCACTAAGACCATAGCAGGATGACTTTCTCTGTGTCTCCTAACATCACATTCCCTTTGTCCACACAAAACCATGCTCTCTACTGTATCAGTATGACTGAGGAACAGTGGTGGATAGCTACAAATGATCCATGACAAGATCACATATAAAAGTCTAATGATAGTTCAGAAAAAGCCTTGAATATTTCATATTATTGTTAGGAGATATTTTCCTCTTTTCCTGAACTCCAGCACTTGATAGCTGCTATGCCTGCATGTCTGCAGGTTAGGACTCTGCTACCTTTTGAGCAGGCAGCTCTCTGTTTGTCTACTCCTTAGGTAACTGTGTTAAAATATCCTATTCCAGCTGTAACACTTGTTTTACAAGAGCCCTGGTTTTGTCTGACACAATATGGAACAACATTTGTCATTCGTTATCAGGGGTGATATATTTGTTAGCCTGCAGAGAAACATCTGCTGTGCTTTAATCTCTAGTGTGCAGGCCAATATTCATAGGATACAGCTGCATAAAATCACAGTATTAGATGGGGCTGTCCAGTCTGACATGAAGGCTAGCTGGCAGGCAGACAGAAACAGATTTTATTATCTGCCTTTTACATATTTATTTATGTCAAATATTTCTGAGAATCCATACATTAAAACCCTTTTTATGCATTGTTGTTTTGAGGTGACAAGTCATCGACAGCCAAATGAGAAATTTATGTTACATATTTAATATGGACATCTGAATGATTATCAAATCTATAGAAGCCAAGCCTGCCCAATCACCCCTAAATAATGGATGAGAAGTGGATGTGACTCAATTTGTTCAGTATAAAACCTAGACGACCTCTGTCTCTCATTTCATCACTGCAGCACTGTCATTATTTGCTTCTATTCATCTCACTTGGCATCACTCAATAAAATCTGCACATGATAAAGAGAATAACCTTCGTCAATAGTAAGAATTGGAGCACAAGGAGGAAAAATGATCATTTCCTCTCCTCCACGACGGTGCCACAATGTACTCCTCCATGGCTATATGAACTTCACCTAGATGTTGGTATATAGGCATCAGAAAGAGGAGACAAAAACTTTAATGAGATGGATGGTTGCATGTAGGGAGGAGGAGGGATGGGCTGGTTTAGTGTCCTTTCATTTAGTTTGTGGATTTATGGTGAGGAAATTTTTAGGAGGGTTTTAAACTGAAGAAGTAAAGCCACTGGTAAAATAATTGCAGAAACATTCTTGCAAGGGAAAGATGGTAAAACTATTTTATAAAAGTTGCAGCAAATTCTTCTGCTGCTATCTAGCAAGGGTTTGATGGCCTCAGAAAACATGTTTTTCATTGAGACTACCAAAGAAGTACTTGTGAGAACAGGCCATGTTAAAATAACTCATCGAAGCAAAAATCTGGGAAAGAGGAAGGAGTGAAAAATCAGTTGTGCAGGTTAGCAAATCCTGCTCTTTGAAAATAGTTCAGTAGGCTGCCTGTGATCATGAAAGTCTCATATCTAACATTACATATTCACTTCCTTTTTCAAAGGTGCCATAGTTGGGATGACATGTCAAAAAATGAATGCAGGAATGACAAAGGTTAATGTCATATGCATCAAGATGAGAAGGCTTCTGGTCAGAGAAATGTCCAAAATGTGTAACGAGATTTCATGGAAGCAGGAAAAAAATATCATGTTCAGCAGAGCACGCTGTAATTTTATATCTTATTATTCATACAAATACCCTACCAAAGATTTACCAAAATGGACAAAGCTATAGAAGGTTGCAGTGAAAATGATAGGAACAGAAGGTTAGGAGGGGCATAAAGGATAGGAAACTGTAAGCAAAAAGCAGGCAGAACTGGGCTGCGGTGTGCTGATTGAAGATTGGGTTACTGCTGCATTTAAAAAAGGAAAGGAGTCAGTGAGTCTGAGGATGTTGGCTAGACAGTTGCAGACTGTTAATGCAGAAGCAGCAGCAAAGTATCAATCTGCAAGTTTGAATGGGATGAGTAAGAATCATAAGGAAAGTAGGTAGTAAAAGAAAAAAGTACACTAGAGGAGGTGGGATCATAACAAATCAAAACATAGGTATAGCACTGAATTCAACGATTGATGAGGAACACAGAAGCAGCATTGTACAATATACAAATGAGAAATTAGTGAAGTGGATTTGCAAATCCATACTACATAGGCATTTTCGTGGGCTTGTCACATTTCCTTCTCAAGTAGTTTAGCAAAGTAAATTGCAAGTCAGTGTCGCATGTGAGGGAAGCTGTCCTTTGGTAGCCTCCTAGAGCAAAGCAACTTGGTTTCCAAAGAAGAATATGTGGTGGACTTTGAAACAATTTTAGATGAACAAAAGAGGCTCACAGTTGAGGATAATATTTGAAATGCAGTTGTCTTGACAAGAAAGTGTCTTTGGTTTAGCAAGAATTAGCTGAAGAGGATGAAGTGAAAGGCTGGGGTCAAACAGGGTGCAGCAGAAGAAAAGGAAACAGGGACATGGGACCACTAGGATCAGAGAGAAGATGCAGATAGCTGTTATCAATGAGAAAGTCAGTGTAAATTACAAAATTACTTGGTACATATAGGGAAAGAAGCAAAAAGAATGGGAGATCCCCTCTTTGGCAAATGTCTAAAGCAAAAAACAAAAAAAAAAAAATTTAAAAAAAAAACCACCAAACAAAACAAACAAACAAAAAAACCAAAAACGCAAACAAACAAGAAAACCCCCACAACAACCTAAAATTAGCAAGCTGTTTACCTAAATTCAGCTAGCATGAAATGGAAGATGCCCCATTGTTCAAGATTATTATTTTGTGAAAACTGCATGGAAGAATGAGGAAGTGAAGGTCAAGAGGAGACCAGGTCTGGCAAGACCACTGAGAGCCATAAAGCTAGTAAGTACCAAAAAGGGGATAAGTAATGAAAGGGTATCTGGTGGGAATATTCACAGACAGAACCTGTCAGAGGAAATAATCATATTCAGATGAGAAAATGATGTTGAATACTTAGCTGTGTGCATCTCTAGAGAAGGAGGTTATCTGGGGTTCCTGAAATGCCATAGATGAAAAGGTACCTGAAACACTAGGCAGAGACTACTAAGCAAAGTGCAGGTTAAGATAATTCTCCCAGTGTCCTCACCCCCTACCGATACCCTGCAGATATCTTGTGAGGAGACTAGGATAATTATCTTTATTAGACAATGACAGAAAGAAGATGGATTACAGAAGGAGATGAGGTTGTGGAAGGGATGAACATTTTCCAATTTCTTACATATTATAAGAAATTACGCATATTTTCAGACTAGCCTGGGCATAGAAAAAAATCCTTCTAAAATGATTTAATAGTAGTGTAGTGTAGTGGAAGTAGAAATTGTAAATAAACATGAAAACAGAGAACATTTTCAACTGACAACAAAAGAACTTCAGAAAAATCTCACGTGTTTTGAATACAGCAGGAATATTTGTACAAATATATTAGAGTTCCTGAGCTGCTACATCAGATTTATTTATTTCTATTTCTCCATAAGGACAACATCATTCCACCATTGAAATCAAAATTAATGGTAAAATTAAAAAGTTACCACTTTCCTTCTTTTCACATCTATATGCATAGCTGTTACTGATGTCTCTAGGTTGAAGTAAAGGGGCAAATTAAAAAAAAAAAAAAAAGCATATATATCATGTTAAATTTTCCAGGACTGTGTTCAGTGAGAGCTTGTTTTGTTTGTTGTCAGCACTGTAGGAACCAACTTGACAGGGCATGTCTGCATATTCAGGAATTATCTGGGAAAAATCACATGCAAAGGCAGCACCAATTTGGAATAGTGAATTGCTTGAACTCATTTGCAATAGTCACGAGCAGTTTGATCGTTTCCCCAGCCTTTTGAAGCCATGTGATTTGTGCTGTAAAGCTAATGCTGGCAATAAAGAACCCATGACTATCTGTTAATCAGGTTGAAGATGGCAGCTGTTTCACATCAAGAGGATTTTAAAACAAAAGAAGAATAAAATACAAGACAGAGAAAGGAAAATTCTATTATTTGTCTAAAATTAATTGTGATGATTTAAACAGTTCCAATGAAGATCTTTGTATAGGCTGAAGAGTTAGTGGGGAATATTGTGTTTCACTGATGAAGCATTGATACAATCAGCTTCAGGTCTCATTGAATGCCTTGAAATTTTTTCAAATTCTTTTACTTTTCAAAGTCTCTATCATGCTGAAGAAAGTTACCATTTCGTCCTTTCTTGCCACAGCCTTCGAAATGCCATTAATTATTGTGGATTTTATTTTTAGAGTTATACAAGAATAAAAGTTATTGGATATTATCTTACTGTCATTTAAAGGAAGCATTGGTTTGGTGTTTTTTGTTTTGTTTTTTGTTTTTGTTTTTGTTGTTGTTGTTTTAATTCTAGCAGAATGTTTCTTTAATTTATTCCAAATGTTTCTTTGTTTATATCATGTAGTGACTTCCTAATAAGACCCACTAGAGAAAGGACACTTGTATTTTTTAGATTAGATGAAGTTGGAAAGAGTTATGAAGAGTAGGATTTCAGTGGGGGAGATCCTTGTCTCTTTGCAGAAACTTAGGATTTTCTGTTGTCTTCAGCTGACCCTAAACTTACCCCGCTATGCATTAGGAAAACCTGTGTTGTGCTGTTTTGGATTTGAGCAACTCCAACAAGCTTTTGTTATGTTGGTTTTATGACCCAAATGAAATACCACCAGCCAAGGGGATACTGGTTCAAATATCCACCATTTGAAGATTGTATTGGGTGTCAATTTATAAATACATGATTTAATATTATTTCATTTTAGAAAAAAATTGGGTAATTGAGCCTTAGTAGTAAATATTTAGTATACTCATTGTATCTTTTCCTTCCTTACCCAAAAAGAAGCTTTTTAAGGAGTGACTGTTAATTTTATAGGTAAATGATGAATTATAGAAGCATATAATAAAAATGCATCTCTGCCTAAGACATCTAGCCAGTGCCTTGCAATCAATTTATTTTAAGACTCACTCCAATCTTCAAGAAGCCTCATAAAGGCAAAACAATCCAGCCCACAATATTTTATCTTTTTGTTGCCACAAATTGCACTCAGCCAAAGGATAAGAAAGGGTAGTATTATAACACTTTCTCGTACACAGAAATATTAGCAGTTCTCAGTCTCACAATATGAAATACGTAACTGGAATTTTAAATGGATACCAGTGACAAGAGCTTGGGCTCACTCTTCAATGAGACACACAATGTGGTTTTAGTCCATGAATGGCTCAAGATTACAGACTTTAAGTTCATGGTGGCTTTAAGTTTTTTAAAGAGGGCTTTTATGGCTCTCTGTGGGTTTTGTAGAGTTGGACAAAGGCACCTGGTTTTGCAGATGTAGGGAAGTGAATGAATACTGCTAATAAAATCCTAAACACTCATCAAGAATTTCCTGAAATATTTCCTATGTAGCATGCTTGATACATATTTGCATGTATTTTGTCATGTACACAAAAAGATGGTGATAAATATATACTCTGTGATATATCTTTGTAGATATAGCACGTACTTAATAAAATTACCAAAAGTCACAAAGAATGTCACATTTGCAGTCTTTAGAGAGGGAAAAAATGAAACAAAGTTCAATACATGTTCCCAAAATGCAAGGTTTTATCTTATAAATTGCTAAACAGATTTAATACATGTGATAGTGCAGAAACCTTAGTTAAATACTTGGCAGTGGTGACTTTTGATCTTCTTTATATCCCACTTAAATAGTATGCATTGATAGTATACCCATTTAGGTGCCTATATATTCATTCAAATGCTCTGTTGTGTCTTTTTTTTTACCTAAATGAAAGTGGTTTCTTTTTGTTTTCCCACTTTGTTCTGCTCTTAGTAAAGCTGGCTACAACTCTTACTGTAGCTGAATACATGGGCAATTATTTTCAAACAGCTGGAAACTTTTTAAGGCTCGTTTTTCTGCTCTGTGAGGTATTAGTGGGTAGCTCTTCTTTCATGATGGATTGCATGGCCCTGCCTGAAGACTACCTGTATTTTCTCCTTTTGCTTATACTTAACAGTGAAAAGGTCTGTAACTTGAACCACACAACTATCAGGTTCCACACAGGAGCCTCACTATTTGGCAAATTATTTGCCTTTGTTGCATTCATTTTTGTTTATAAAATACTAATTACCTCTTTTATTGTTTGAAGAGATTAAAAGTTAATAGGAGAAACTAAATAAACAGAATGCCATTCTGCACAAACTATATAAGCTGGTAATTAATTTCTGGCCTCCTCTGAGCTAATTAACTCATATAAAGAAATGAAGTTAATGAACCATAATTCTAGTCATACAAGTGTAGATACAAGCAGTTTGACTTAATGAATTAATAAGATATTTCCTTTCTTAGAGGTTTTTCAATTGTTTTCCTAGTTTGTAGGCCTTCTTAATGTTTCTTTCTGGCTAAAATATTTAATAAATGTCAGGGCAACCTGGAGATGGGACTTCACAAATTTTACTGTCATGTAGGAGACCACAATTTCAGAGCAAACAGGGAATTCTAGCTCAGCTGGGTGATGATACACAACAGAGATGTTTTATTCTGACTGGAGGTGATGCAGTAACCATCTTAGATTGAAAGGTTCCAGTTTCTGGAAATGCAGTCACTTTGCTTTATCTAGACTAAGGCACACAGGTAAAAATGAAATAATTAATAATTACAACAATATCCCTTTGGCTGTGTGAAAGGATCAACTGTTAGTTTGGGCTGCCGACAACCTCGTTCCTATCAGCTTTTCTTGTGGAATTTGCACTGTTATCTGTGCAGGCTATAATCAAAACTTGAGTTGGATGTATAATTCTTAGTTAATCTTGACAAAAAGATTGTTTATCTCATGCTCCTTGATTTTTTGGAAATAAGACTTATTTTGCCTGTTTTGCTACCTTGCCAACACAATGTTAGCTTTTATAGTGCTAAATTGATATCAAATAGACCCCATGCCAAAGAGAATTGTATATCCAGTGTGACAGTCCTTAGAAAACCCTCTCTCTGTGGCTTTGCATTACATCTCCTATGCAAGTTATCTCAGTGTTAAACTTTCTGTGACGTCACTAATACTCCCTCAAAGAGAGTTGAGTCTTACGAATTTATGAAGTACCAAACCCCCAAAATTCCATGAAGTACAGTTTTTTACAAGACTGATTTTCCATTTTTTTCATTTCATGGGATGAAACATGATTGTAGAGGTTACTTTATTGTTAATATTTTGCAAGCTTTTTAAAATTATTTCTTAATAAGCAGTGTTGATACCACAATGCTTCTCACATATTAAGAAAAAGAAGATAAACAGACGGGAAAATAAAAATTAAAGCTGATTTTTCCCTTCAGTACTGGAGTACAGAACATAATTGGACGACTGTTATGAAACCTGGAACTTCCTGAATTAGTGAAAGGATTCTGTTGATTTCAGATGGATCTGCAAATCTAATTATTTCAGAAGAAGGAAGTAAAAGAAGTAAAAAGTCTTTATATGTTTCTGAAGGTCACACTGCTCTATATACATATATTCCTTTCTTCTTTAAATGAAAACTTCACTTATCATATTGTTTTAAACATGTCATTTACCTAAGTGTCAGCAGTCTCTGTTTCAGACCTTCGACCTTGGACTGTGACCAGATGATCAATTTTGTTTTCCTTGGGCCTGAAAGCACAGCTGACACAGCTTTAGAAATGTATTTCATCTTGATTTAGTAACTTTCATTTATCCATCTCCATTATTTACTTCGATGTTAAGACTACCTTCTTTCTGGGCTATTTGTTTCTAATTGTTGAGGTAGATACACATAAACATGCTGCAGTCACCAAAAGGAAACAGTGTCTGCCTGCTGATAGTCTGAACATAAAATGACCAGGGCTTTTTGGATTCAAAAAAATCTCTTACATAATCATGGTAGTGTTTGTTATTAATGAAAAAAATGGCTGCTAAATACCAGCACGAAATGTAACTAAAAAGCAAGATTCCAAAGCAAGATTCCAATAAAACCAATTTCAAAGCAACTTCTCAATATAAAAACTCATGAAGAAAAACTTAACCATGACAAAATCTGATTTTCCTAAAGAAAATATTGGTGCACCATTTCAGATTTTGCACAAATACTTTTTCTTTTTTTTTTTTTAGTTCTGAGCCCATTTTTCAGATGCTGCCTGTTAACAGATCCTTAGTATTAGATCCAAATACTTTGTCTATCCAAATCCATGCACAGCAGTTTCAGAGGGCTGGGAGTACCACAAGTGGAAGGTATCTGCAAAGAAAATGCTGCAGATTATAAATTATAAGCTATTTCATATTAACACAAGAGCAAATTTTATCCCTCATGGTAAGTGCACCTTTCACTTAGACTAAATTGTGTTATTGTAAATTATTGAATTGTAAATTTGTAGAATTGTAAATTATAGAATAATTATTTGCTTATTTAAGAAAGGAAGGTAGGACAGTGCCCTTATTTGCTTCCTAAAATACAACAATTATTTTAGGAAGCAAATAAGGTTAAGTTTGTCCTTAAGTCCTTTCAATGCTGTGTGAGATACTGATGGTTAAAAACTTGCATCTTATCTTACAAGCTCACTATACTGCCTCAAGGACAACCAAGGAGTGTTATCCAGTACAACCTCCATCTACAACCAAATCTTTGCCAAATCAAATTCTTATGTCTTCCAGACCAAGCCGAAACCACAAAGTTCAGGAACTGGCAGAGTTCATCTTCATTAGGTACCTAGCTGAGGTATATGCCTGTTCTAAAATTTCTGATTAATAAATTATCAAATAATTCTCTTTTGTAGTCCGCTGTGGTGGTGGGGTTTTGTTAAGCTGTTTTGAGTTCTGTATGTCAATGGTTCTTCCCTGCTCCCCCCCGCTCAATGCGTCGGGTGCTGTCCAGGCATGTTTTCCTCCTTTGTCTTTTTGTCTACCTCTCCTATCCCTGGCCCTGTCCCTAGAAGCTTCGGTCAGCTGTCCATATTTCCCCTGACCCTGCCCTATGTTGTGGAAAAATCCCTGTCCATCTATCCTGGGGCAAATCACCTGCTTGTTCCACACCCCCCTCTCCTCGGGTTTAAAAGTGGGCGCAGGCTTTTGTCTCCTGCTCTTTTTTGTTCTCCCCTTTTGGGGAATAAAAGTCTCTGAGAAATCATATGAAAAAGAGTCTTCTCTAATCCTTGCTCCAAAGCCTAGACACTGCAACACCTGTTTGCCGTAGAAGAACCGCCTTGTTCTGCACTGTTACCTGAACCTGCTGGCAGATTAGGGAACGGCTGCTGGCATGAATGGGAATCGGAGCTAGCTGGGGTTCTACCAGATCGTGTTGGTCTGCTGCCACTAGATCGCTGCTATAAAATGTCCCCCATCTTCCTGTCTTTAATCTTTTTTTAAGAGGCATCATTATACTAGAAATGCACTGCTGGGCATGGTTATGCTCAGAGCTTAAACTACAGATTTCAGAAGTCTAGCCTTATGTAAATCACAGATTTAAAACTTCTGTATGTATTAAAGCTAATCTTCTCTTCTTTTAGAAAATGACATGTTTTCAACATATGTCAATGGACAGTATGAAAGATCATTCTATTAACAGATAAAAGTAAATCCTGGTGTACTTGATAGGAACTGCCTGAACAAGGTAAAATTAAACTGCAGCTTCCTGTCCACTCTATGAATTAACATATGGGTGTTCTGCACTAAGATTTTTTTTTTTTCCCTTGTTTTTTTTTGCAGACTTGATTATTATTAAAGACTAAACCCTATGTTTAAGACTGTGCAAGTTAATACTCTTGAATTAACTTTTAACTTGTATTTTTTCCTAGTCCATAATCAGATAATCTATGAGCAGGACTGTTTAATAACTTTTAATTTTAGGATTTTTTTTTTCTAATGACCTTTAATATTAACCCTTGTTTGGATGATAAAAGGAATGTATTTCATGTCCTGTGTGTGCTCTATATAGTCTGTTCTACTGCTAGATAGATGACATACAAGTATTATTTGTTAAATAATAAGACCAAGGAGAATACAAAATAGAAAAATATTCCTGAAAGGTGATATTTGGTGGCTGAATTTACAGGAGAGAGTTTTATTTCCATGCGGTGTTGCTGTAGCTATGCACCTTTTTCAATAGCATGTTTCGTGTGGCTGCCTGCACACTTGACCTGAACTTACAGATTCAATTCCAAGTCATACCACAAGCAGGCCACCTTCAATAAATGCAGTTTGAAAAGGCTACAATCTCTCTGGATTAGAAGCTGTGTGGAAAGCTTCCCATAATTTTGGCACAGGGAATAATTTTACAGCTTGTGATTGCTACTTTCCTTTACCAGATTCTGGCCATCACTGAGAAGGGGGGAGCATGTGCATTCTAATGACAATGAAGGGCAAGTTGGGAAATGGTGACAAGCAGACACCTAAAACCCTGGCAGGCTTTTTCCACCATGGTTCATGCAGCACTGGATGTGTGTGTGTTAGCATTCTAAAAATAAAACAATGGTTATGATCATTATTGGGAGGACACGGTTTTAGAAAAATAAACTGCTTAGAAGATCACTTCAGTGACATAAACATATTAATGCTGAGACATAAATCACAAGGTCCTTCTACATTTTCATTATCTTCCTCTGAGGATTTACCATGCTATAAATGAGATTCTATAGGAAATTCACCCATATGTAAAAATTTATAGTGTGATGTCAAGCCTATAACAATTAACACTCAAATCATTATATCTATATTTTAATCACAGTTGTAATCAATTTTAGTTACATAATTTTGAGTTTTCTCAGTCCATCTTTAATACATTCTGGCTGCTGTATTAATACTTTTTTGGTTGAGAGGAATCACAAATGGTTTCTTAAATTAGAGAAAGAAAAACATTGAATTCTTAAGCAGATAAAAAAGGCTTAAATACATTGTGATTAAACCATATGTCTTGTACGATCATCTCTTAAGTACTATAAGTCTTTACAGATGTACTGACCTCTTAGATTCCACAGCACAAATGAATCCCATTGCAACTGTGATATATTAATATTTGTCAAAGTCCTCCAAATTGAAAAAATCTTCTTTTCCTGAAACATGTGATTGCTTAGTTGAAAATTAAAGTTCTTGTCCAAATAGAGCTGACAATTTGTTGCCTTTTATTCTGGGGAAATTTCTCCCTCCTTTTGTTAGATAATATTTATTGTGTTTAATTTTTAATAGTATGAAAACAATACTGGGCTATTCATAGTTACCAGAAAATGTTCAAGTCTTTAGGAGAAAATGAAGTTGAGAGTATCTACACATCTTGAAGACTATCTCACTTTCATGTGTAGAAACTCTGAATCACACAAGAATTAAGGGCAGAACACAGTAACATCATTATTTTTATATTTTTCACATTGTTATTCTGTTTCAGTGGTTGTTTAATCAACAAGAAATTAATTTTTTTTTGGAGATGTACTTTGTCCTGAACACTGTTTTACCTTTGTAGTATTTATGATTGTGGTAGATTTGGGAGAACAGGAGTAGAAATTGTGTCTCATTTCTACTATTGCAGGCTCTCTGCAGTACAGGGACGTCATGACAACTAGCTTTCAAACAGTAGAAAACAGGCATCTATGAAACATAAATAATGTGCATTGATTTTGGAAATTTAAAAGTTGCAATCAAAAGAAAACCAATCAACGCCTTCATACAATCCACCACAAAACAGACTAATTCAGCTCTTACTGCTTAACTCAGTTGGAATGTAGCTAAAATGAAACAGGTGAGCCTGATGCTTCCAATGCGATGGAGTTAGTGCTAACACCAGGCAGTTCATTTTCAGATCATATATGAATGTGATTTATGAAAAATACCCTCAATTGAGTTTGATCATTTAAGAATTTGCCTTCAAGTCATCCTCTAAACCTTGATATTGAAATAATAGTGGTATTTTGAGCCTTAAAACTTGCACTTTACACATCCATTCTGATTTATTTATCTCTTTTGAACTCACCAATGATGTTCTGTAAAGTCATAATTTTCTTTCTGAAAAATAGTAATTTTTGTTGGATTCACAATGAACTTTCCATACTACCTAGGAGGCCTAGGTTAGGCAAGTTTTCTATACAAAAGTTCTGTCTTGACCATGCAAGGATCAAGTGTTGGAAAATTTAATTCCCAACAAAAAAATGGAAAGTGAGCAGAAGATTGTGGATTATATAATGGTCTCTGTGGAGTGTGCAAGAGTTGCATGTCTGTGGCAGATTGTGAGCTAACAGTGTGAATTAATAATTTTGCATTTAGAGGGGTAACTGTGAAGAAAAGGATAAAATTTTGCGTTGATTTACCAGGAGACTATTGCAGTGTGATAAACATAAGTGATTTTTCTGAAATGATGGGTACAACAGTACACATACAAAGGGTAAATGACATCTTTAAGAAGAAATTGCTCATAGAGTAGCAAAATGCATTTACAAAAAAATTACCTGATACATTTTAGTCGATGGATTATAACCATAAATAGAGATGGACAACCACACACAGAAAAGTAAGACATAATTAATATAAATATAAGATTATTGAATGCATGTCATTCATTTTATGTATTAAGTTACACAAAATTCTTCATAACTATTTGTAGCTATTCTGCATTAAGAAAGAATCTGCAATAGCTGTTTCAGTTATACCAATAAACATCTGCCCTGTTAAAAATAATTGCACAGTTTTTTGTCTGAACTTGTATGGTCCTGGTTCTCATCTAGTGAATTTCTTAGAGAGGGTGTCGGACAGGGAATCTCTACCAGCTTTCCCTGAAAAAGTCAACTGTTAACTCAGCAGAAAATCTGTCAATTTATACTTAAATAGAATGCAATAGATGCAATATATAAAAAGAAATATCTGTGTCTCTCAGAACTCACCATCAAAAACTGTTCATTGGGGCAATACCAGTGGATGTACTATATACACTCTGGAAGAGCAGAAAATCTGTCAGATGGTTGACATGAAAATAGACACAGAAGTAAAAATTCACTTTCTGTTTGGTCTCCCAAGCATGCATGGATCAAAATAATAATAGCAATGAGAAACATCTTTGCTTCCATACAACTATGAACAGTCAGTCACTGGCCTTGAGTGCTGAGAGTATGCACAAGGCACACAGGGAAGGTACAAGGTGTGATTATTCTAATGGAGCATTGTTATGGAACCAAAAGGATTCCATGCACCATCTCACTGGCACAACCAAGACCAGAGAAATTTGAGCTGAAAAATAATATGCTATGAAATAGGGTCAGATGTATAGTAACAGATAGATCCCAGAAGAGATGTCATTGGTGAGCAGGCAGGTGGGATCCCATGGTAAGAGCATTGCCTTGTTATTTAGTGTGGATTCTTAATTTGGTGACCAGGAAACAGACTGAATATAGATGGTAATTCCTGATGGAGTTGAAGACTTTGTGAGAGATGGATAGATTCACTTATATATCTTCTAGCATTTACTATAGCCTTCAGAAGACAAGAAAAAGCCAGGATAAAATACACATGATTGTAGCTGTGCTGAATACTGTATAAGGAGTGAAGCTATCTCTGAAAGATATAAATTTCTGTTGAATATTACTATAAAAAGTATATTATACCCTAGATACTCCTGATTAATTTACAAGAAGGTCAATTGCAGTAAATATGTCAGATGTTTTGTCGGAAAAGCATGATTCTGCAAAAGTAGCAAATAAAACTGAGGAAACACAAAGGAAATTCCTGCTTTAAAAAAAAAAAAAAAAAAAAAGATAAGACAACAGCTGTATGTCTGCTTTTGACAAAGATCAGCAAATGGTTTTTTACACTATTAGAGTTCTTTTAAGGTACAAATTTGTTTTATTAAGGCTACCAGTAGTTATTTTCCTTTTTCAGTGTATTGATCACAGTCTAGAAAAGCAAGAGTTCAGACCTAAGGACTCTGTTATTGCACAAAGAACACCAGCAGTTTAAATATCTACATCTCTTATATTCTCTGAAAAAGACCATGAAGTCTGTAAAAAAAATATATTCTGTTTTAGTCTACCATGTTTATCGACATATTCATGGGAGCTGAGTAGCAACGGAGTCTCCAGAAACAGCAATTGAAAACACTTTCCTGATGGCACCATTGGGACAATTAATTATTCAGTTTCACATGGATAAATAAGTTAGTGTAGCTAAATGAAGACAGGAGAGAACACAACACTTAAAACAAAGTGTTTCTCATTTAAAGCATAAATTCACGTACATAAGTCGAGTTCACTTTTGTCAGTGAATGTGCAGCTTCCAGTACTATTGACTGGTCAAAATAGGTATGTTAGTGACAGAGGCAGAAAATAAGTTGTTCAGTAAATTACACACCTTTTCTTCTACAGCTCTGTGTCTGTCTGTGTAATTTTCAAAGATAGAAATCTTCTATATCACTTATGAAAAAGCATTTTGGATTTGGAAAGAAGGATTTATTTGAGATATGCTAATTTGATTTCATATTAATTTATAAATGTGTATTCCAGCATGGATATTTACATCAATGTGTTGAACAGCCAAAAGAAGATAAAAAACATGTATACAACATTTTGATAACTTACATGACATCATAAAGAAAAATGAAGTTGAGAAGATTTTACATACAAAGGAGAGGCAGTGTATTAGTATTTCACCTTAAAAACTCAATAACCAAAAATTTAGGAAGTTACAGTATTCAGACCTTGCAGAACTCTGAACTGAATTTAGCTCCATTTCCTAAACACGTGATAAATTATGTTTATAGATACATTTATTATGTTCACACCTAGAGAGGTTACAGCCAAAGTCTATTACCAGAATTATACTTACTCTGTGATGGCAAAAAACCAATAATATGCAAAACAATTAAAGAAATAGTTCTTGCAACATGTCTTCCACATTTCTGCAAAAAAGTAGGGCCATAGAGAAAATACACATATTCAGAGTATCCTCCAGTACGGAACCAAAAAGTAGATAAATAACCATCAGGAACTAGAGAACTAAAAAATTATGCTTTTTCATTACATGTTCATGCCCTGACTTTGATTCCAAAGCCTACTCTGGAGTATCCTATCTTTTTCTTACAGGTTTTTATGCTCCTTTCCTACATAAGCAATCCTATTACAATATTGCTTTATTTAGCCCAATATGATCTGCCTTGAAGAAGAATTTGGCTTCCTCCTTCAGTGTTAAACAAGAAAAAATCATGCACCTGAGCTCCCACAGCTACCACAGCATTTCAGTGAAATATGTTTCATTTTTAACATTTTGAGTCATATGTGATTTGGGTTGCAAGTCAACGTCAAGAAAGAATTTTCCAAAGATTTCTGAGAAATAGATGTTCTAGTTCTACTGCTCCTATTTAAAGGTCAGGAATTATGACTTTTTACAACTTCTAAATCAAATTATACAAAGAAAATTCAAAGCTATTTAGCATTGGTTTATGTAGCTATTTTTGGCATTAGGAAAATAAGTCACTTAGTATGCACCGCATTATTGTACTGTTGTGCTGGCACCAATTTGTTTGTTTACTGATTGAAGCTAATTTAGCCAGTTTATAACATGTCAGAATTTTTCCAGAGGTTATAGAATACATGCTTTTTGGAGGCTTGCAAAACCACTGATAATTAGAACATTAGCCCTTGGGTTGTTTCCTTTCTGTTTTTCCAAAAGGAATAAAAAACCACCTGGATGTGTTAAAACACCTGGGTAATTTATATGGAACACACACAACGTACACATATACTTTCTTCTCCAAAACAGTAGAGCTTCTGTTTCCATGCTGGCACAGAAAGGATTGATATAACTAATGACCGATGAAGTAAAACCACTAGCTGTAAATAATTTAACAGTAAGCTTGTGTTAGTTGTTATACAAAACAAGGGCCCGATTCCTATGTATATTCTTCACTGACATTACACAGAGATATAAAATAGCATCTAAAATTGATTTTTTGTATTGCTTCTCATAAGAAAGATTGCAGCACTGTGTCTAAAACTACTATCAAATATTTTCACAGAAAAAAATTCCACTCAGATAAATGAATATTATTCATAAAAATTCTATTTTAAAAAGAAAAAAATTCTTTTTTTTTCACCTAGAAAAGACTTCCATTTTTGAAAAACAATTATAAGAATTCCTAATGTGAAAAGAACTTTTTCCCATCATATTCCTGAAGTAAATTTAGCTAGTGATCAAAAATATCCTAATTTTCATGCATACACTTTTGGGGAAGGAATTGTTTGATAATTCACAGTAATTTTAAATGACTGATTTAGGGGAAACCAAAAAACTGCTATTCATTTGGAAATCACTTTCTACAAAACCAGTAGTATATTATTAGTTTGGAAATTAAGACAGGACAAAGTAAAAATATTCCTCCAAGTAAATGATTAGGAAAGTTTTTAAGACACAAAAAGTATGACAGTTTCTTTGATTTGGTTTAAAAGCTGTAGTTCTGTCCACAAGGCCCACAGTGTTCACACATATAAAAGGAGTGGGTATTGGGCATCAAATACAAATATTTTTAGGGGGTTTTTCTGGTATGGTGTTTTTATTGTTTGTTTTTGTTTGGGTTTTTTTGGGGGGGGTGGTTTTTTGTTGTTTGTTTGTTTGTTTGTTTGTTTGTGTGGGGTTTTTTTTTTGGTGGTTGGTTTTTTAGGTTTGTTTTGTTTTGTTTTGTTTTGTTTTGTTTTTTTGAAAGACATCTGCTATAACTATTGAGAGAACAATTCCTGGAAAACTTCAAATGTTCCAAAATCTCAACAAAAACTCAGGGAGAGAAGACAAAGTTATTTATCTATTTCTTTTATGACAGACTTATGGCAAGGATGCTAAAGGTGTTTTGCCTTACCACATATCCTAGAAAAAAAATTAAAATTACAAAAATAATACATAGAGATTTCAGAGAAAAAAATCTTAGTATGTATTATTCCTGGGTGATTTATAGCTAATAATTAAGTAAAGTAAAAATTTCTTAATTCTTCTCTTGTACAGGGTCATGATGATGTATCCATGTTGTGAGCACATGTGGGTACTAAGGGATCTTGAGAACATGGTTTATGCAGCTGAGCTATTTTGTATTTATATAAAGAGAAAAAAATCTTACAGCCTTTACTCATGTAAAACCACAGTTTTGCTGCAGGATTTGAGTACATAAACAACATAACACCCCTAGAAACAATTAAGAAAATTCTTCCATCCAACTGTACACATTAGGAAAAAAACCTAACCAACCAAGACTAAAACATACACATTTTTATTCCAAACATGGAAAATATTTTTCTGAGCCATACAGCATTCTCCATACCCAAGGCCTGACCAAGGCACCTGCTGTGGGCCCTCAGCCACCCTGCCCACAAACCCCAGTGGAGGGAACACAAAACTGATACTGGAGGACACTGGCCATAGCTTTTTGTGGGTTTGTGGTTCCCTTTTAAAACACTGTAAAAACACCATGATGAAGTTCCTCTGTCCTTTGTCAAACCTGGACTGTGTTGAGGCCTCTTCCTTACAGCATTCCATCCCTGTGCCCCCTCCTCAAGGGCTTGCCTGGCACCAAACAGCCATTACCACATCAGCCTGCAGAGAAGGGCTGGATGCCCCTTGGCTGCCCTGAGAGCTCATATTCTTCCACCTGCTGCTTTTAGGTCATGGAGTCAAAAGCTGAAGTGGACTCACATGTGAAGGCAGTTTGGAATGTTGTGGCAGAGCAGGAAGAGGAGGCTGGAGGCACAGCATACATGGCCTGCCTGGGAGTGGAGGGCTGCAGGCAGCCCAGGCTGCTCAACATGGCCCCTGACACGGTCACAACTCCTTATCAAAGCAAACAACAAGAACTGCAGTGTAAAGCTGCCTGACTTTTATTTCTGCCTTTCCAAGCTATTGGCTCCTTCACTAATAATCGGGATTTATTACTGGGCCCATCTGCTCCCTCTCTAAGGTCAAAAGGTAAAACGCAGCCATCGCTGATGTCACCATCAAGGTAGCTGGTTGCAAATGGACCCTGACAAGTGTACTTTTAAAAGAATATTGTGGCAAGAGCACTCTGAGCATGAAAGTCAAGCTGATAAAGAAAATAAAGTCCAAAATACTAAAAAGATGTCAGCTTTTAACCCATTAATCCAAGTGATGGAGTCCAGCTGTCAGTCTTCTATCTGAACAGCAGTCAGAAAGAAGAATGAGCTACTATGCCCAGTGAAATGTAATCAGGTCAATCTCTCTACAAGGAAATTCTTAGCACATCACATTTTACTGTATTCCTAGTGCAGACTCCTCAAAGGTACCAAGAAGTAAGAGTGGAAAGAGGATGAAGTCCTTGCCACAGTATATGTCGTTTCTTCTTGACATAACCATGTTTCATGAAGAGCCATCACTCTAGTTTTGTTTCTCAGCTTTTCATTTTCGTTCACCAAGACCTGGCTCTGAGGCATTTATTTCTGTAGCTAAAGCAACATTTTTCAAGTTCAAGGGATAACCTCTGTCCCTTGCAACTGCAGCCCTCCTGATTTCTGACACTGCTGTAATAAGGATCACAGTTTTCCTTCTGCATTGCTCTGTGTTTTTATTCAGGATGATGTAAAGGGACCGCAGCTAAGGTTAAACTCTTCAGATAATTTTGCTGGTACGTTTTATCAGTTTCCGGGCAGGAAACTCCTTTTCGACTGCATTTCCAGCTGAGAATAGAAAGTGAAAAGGGCAGAAAGACTGATGTGAGATAGAGCGGCCCTTTTTCCAGTGGAGATGGAGGATTTACCTCACAGTTTGAGAACAAATTAGAAACTGACAATGTGTCAACAAAGAATTACTTGCTTTGTCTCAGCTAATGTTTCAGAGAGGTTATCTATATCCATGCAGCAACACCGCAAACAAGCAGCAGGTTGCTGACAACTGATGTAAATAGCTACAATTCCTCTAGTCTCAGGGTCATACATTACTAACATCATTTTCTTCTTTCCATATCAAGCAGTTGGTGGAGATAGTGATTTGTAGCATGTATATACAAATGAATTTCCAGCCAACAGAGACATAAAGCAGATTTTTTTCTGATTCCAGGTGCCACACCATCAGCAGGTGTTCATGATCTGAAAACACTCCAGCAGTTTATTTTTACCTTCTGAGGGCAGGATGGGGAGTGAATATGGAAAACATGGGTAAGTAGAAGCTTGTTTAGATTAACCTTTCAGATCTTTTGCTTTTCCACCTTGCATATAAGGACTTATGTTCCTTTCTAGGCAACAAGCAACAAGTACAGAGGCATTGACTCTGCATGTGATTAGCGATGAGCCTTTTTCATTAAGATCTCTTTACTGTTTAAGGTGATAATGATTACAACGTCATAAAATCATGGAATGACAGAATGGTTTGGGTTGAAAAAGACTTAAAATATCATCTCATTGCAAAAACACTGCCATGGGCAAGGACACCTCCCACCAGACCACATTGCTCAGGGCCCCTTCCAACCTGGCCCTGAACGCTGCCAGGGATGTGGCTTCCACAGCTTCTCTGGACAACTTGTGCCAGTGCCTCATCACCTTCACAGTAAAGAATTTTTTCCTAATATTTAATCTAAATTGAGCTTCCTTCAGCTTAAACCATTACCCCTTGTCCTACCACTACGTGTAAATCAACTTTTAAAACGTCTCTCTTCAGCCTTTTTGTAAGCCCCCTTCAGGCACAGGAAGTCTGTCATAAAGTCTCCCCAGAGCCTTCTCTTCCCCAGACTGAACAGCCCCGGCTCTCTCAGCCTGTCCTCAGACTCCCTCAAGTATGGGTGCCACATGCTTTTCTTCAATGATTATACTCCCTTGAGCATTTGCTGATAATGCATCTGCTAAAAATCCAGAACTGATTGGTTACATCCAGATTCACCTTCAGACAGAACTCTCCTTATGCACTCCTACATCTCAATCCTAATACCCACAGACAGGTATATTCCATACCAGACTGCCAGTGTTGGTACCAGTTAGCCAGAGACACACATCACCTTCCTTTTGGAAAGGAAGTGATTAGAAATCCTTGGCATTTGGAACTCCACTGGAATTTGTGTGTCACTCTGAAATGGTTTATGACTGTAAGACTCCAATCACAATATCCATTTGCATCTGAGGTGGATTGTGCAGAATTGGGTGTGATAAATGTGTTAAATATGGATCAGCTGCTGGAGAGTGAAGTGGTACAAACTTGGGGGTTTTTTGAAGCACTTATGTGTTTGTACTGCCACAGTGCATGGATCTTCTCCCATACAAGACATACATATATGACAAGTATGAAACTTACCCATAAAAATAAGTGTTTTAAATGTGTAGTCTAAGTTCAGTTATCAAAGTGTCATTAAAAAAAGATTAAAAGTCCTGATTTCAGTACCACTTTCAGCATAGCCTTACTTTTGAAGCTGTTTGAACACCTGGATTATTTCCCAGTGTATTTGATTCTCTAGTATAAAAGGTGTCTGCAAAGATGTCTTAAGAGCAAATAAACTGAATGAAAAGTTAGTCACGGTGGTCGGATTGTCAGTCATGGAGGTTACATCTGTGTAAGGAATGGGTATAGCAGGAGCAGAGGGCAAATTTACCCCCTGGTACCTCACCAATCTACCTGCGCTCAGAGTAGTACTAAGTGCCTCTAGAGATAATGGGGTATTTCAGTCTCTGTTTGTTTGTGCCTTGGCCTCTGCTGAGGTTAAAACTGTGCCAGCTGCTGATAACTCTAATGGTGTTTTTCTGATATGGAAACCTATTCACCAGAGATCATAATGGGAGTATCAGTGTTTAGTACAAGTCCTTTGCAGTTATCAGATATTAATGGCCTTTAGTCTGTATTGACCTCACAGGCCAGACCAAAGCCAGGAATTCAGAGAGAGAGAAAAGGATGACAATTACTTTGTTTTAATAATACAGAAAGAAGAGGTGTGACATGTTTGGAAATAAATTCTTTAAGGTTTACACCTTAACCTCTTTTAGGTCATTAAGGGAAAGCTACTAATTTGTTTTAAAATAGAGGAGAAAGATAAAAACACACAAAAAATACTATGCAATAGATGAACACATGTGCCTTGAGAGGAAGACAATTTATACTTAGAAGCATCATTGTATTCTCACAATTACATTTGTTCACCTGCTTCTTTAAGTGTACGCTTGTGGCTTGTTAACAAAATGGAATTGTTTGCTATACAGAGGCTGCTAGGTGCAAAGTTAGAGCTACCCTTGTATTTTTGCTGTCCTGTTGTACTGTGTGGCAGGTTTTTAAGTTTTTCTTCCAGTTTTAATGTCTCTTCTTTATGTTCTTTGTAATTATGGAAGTAGAATCTCCTAAGTCTATTTTGTCCTTCAAATCAACATGGCAAAAATATCAATTCAGGTAATGAGGCACAGGTGTACCTTGTAGGCACTCCATAAAGAATTCTTTCCTGGGAATCAGCCCAAAGTTACTCAGCGCATTTCTGTAATTGTGCTACATTAGGCAAATTACTATATTAAATAGCCCACATGCTCACATTTCCACCTGAGTGGGGTGACACTAGGTTGTACACTTGGGTTGTAATAAATAACAGGCAAGAGGAAAAGATTAGTTTAAGTAGACTTGCTAAACAGAACTTTTCTGCCTTTTTCACTCTCGTGTTTAATCATGATGCCTCATTTCTGCATTTTTCTTCAAAGAAGGAAAAAGGTCATAGAAGTTCCCACTTTTGTCATTTAGGCTCTTTCTTCATTTTTTTGTCCTTCCTTCTCCTTATCCCTTCTTTTTATAGCAACAACGTGTGTGAGACACTCTGCTCCAGCTCTAGACAGTCATTTTTCAAATAACCCTTCCGTGTATCAGATCCTTGATCAGTAATTTTTTGGATCAAATGTTCTGACTGCTCCTCTGTGTGTTCGTGACTTCATCTAAAATGTTGTGAGACACTGGCACCATTTCGGTCAAACCCTCAGACGACATTACTGAGCACTTATTTCCTAAAATAACTGATAATTGTTTTATTTTCTCTGTGATTTTTTTCTCCCTTTAAACTTTATTTGTTTCTCTCATTGCATAAATATTTTCGTTCCTCCCTTGTTAATATTTTACTGTCCTGTGTTAATTTTTTTCTAGTTATTTGTTTGTTTTTTTTTTTTTCCTTTTAGCAATAGGTTAATACAATTTCAGCATTATAAGACACTTCTCTTTCTTTATTTCCCTCAAAAAGTAGTCTTTGTGGACTTAAGCCTACCTGTCAAATGGCAAAAAAGGTTGTCATTCAAACTGGAGATTACTGTCCAGAAGGTTGGTTTAAAAAAACCGTAAGTATACTATGTATCAAAGCTCTTCAAGATCAACAGCCAATGTCTTCTCACAGATCATTTCTTAAAAGGCTAATAATTTTCAGTGTCTGTCATGGAAAATTGAGCACTCCGTTGACTTTCTTTACATGAAGACTCCAAGTGTCTGTAGAGATATTTTCTTCAAACTCTAGGTCCAGAAGTATCATTTGTAGAGACTGTTTAAGTCTTCAGAATTTTTTTCTCTGAACTTATACAACTATGAAGCCCTTGAGAAGCATACCTGTAAAGTAATGAAATATTTGTACATAAAGATGAAATGCAAATATAGACAGAAATTGATAAGATAATTTTACTCCCTACATCTTTCAGTTCAATCAGAGTGTGTTAGATATACTTCTTTTTTGCATGAAATCACTGACTCCATACTCCTTTAGGAAAGCACTCTTCTCACCACTTTCTCCCACTTCTCTGAATCTGGTTAGCTAATCATAATGCTTATAAAAGCAACACCTTTGAGGAAAGCATATAACTGCTGATTAACTACTTAATTCTTTCTAATGTGTCAATAAAAAGGTAATTACATTTCATTTGTTCTTAGAGTTATAATTGTCTTGGAGGAAAAAATTACCTGCTGGAACAAAATCACAGAGATTAAAGCAAAAGGAAAGACAATAACTTTGCTATTTTCTTCAAGATAGAAGACATTACTATTAAAAAAAATGGACAGATTCTTTGAAATACTTGTTCTGAGAGCAAGATGATCATAACTTGTTTTAAAACATGTTGTTCCAATAAATGATCATATAGTGAAAAAGTGTATCTATATCAGGATAAGTATTTCAAAAGGAATGACAAGCAATGACATTTGAAAACCCTTTGTTATTGATGCTAAATTTAAAGTAATTTTAAATTGTGGCATTTTCTACTGCTATCCTCTCTCTTCTCTCAACTTTACTTGCACTTTTGAAATGAAAATACAGCTGAAAACATCAACCACAACATGAAAAAGTCTGGCAGCTTTCTGAGATCACCATCCACTGATTTTATTTTTGGTCACTGGACTCCTTAGAGCTGGTGACGACATCATAGATCAGTTGTAAAATTTGCCTTCATCAGTGTCAAATGCAAAGTCTTGTTAATTGAGGCTGGGATACACTGGGAGGTTTCTGTGTGCTTATCTTTTTATCAATATGATATATTTTTTGTATTATAGCTCTTGGCACCTGTATAACTTCATTAACTTCAACTGAGCCACATCTTATAGATACCAGTGCAAGTGCAGGTAAGGACATACTCTAAAATCACAGTTCCAGTGTCAAACAGAAGTTACTGGCAGTTTTTCTCTTCATTTTGTTGATAGCCTTTTTCTTCCAATAGCTCTTAATTTTTTACCAGTATCTTATAACAATACATTAGCAGTCCTTGTGGTGCCACAAACTGTTTTGTGCATATTTTTATCAAACTTGCTGTACTTTAGTCTACTCCCTGTCTAACGAAGTGATTACTCAAACAGTTGGGCCTTCTACAGAGATGACCTCTTGAGATGCCATTAAATGTTGTATGTAAGCACTTTCTGCTCACACTTAAAATGATTTGTGATTTTTGCACCTTGGAAGTATGTTGCCTATAGGCTTTTTTGTGCATTTTAATTCAGTGTCCAGTGATCATCACTAAAGGCTGATTGGTTCCTCATACACAAGAATTCTCCCTGCAATCATTTGGTCTGAATAATTCAGGCTCTAGAAGATCCTCCAATTACTACTTTTTACACCATTACTGAGTCATAACATGAACCAAGTTTTGTAGAAATCTGTCATTTTAACATAGACTAGTCTTTTATGAAAGGCATGTTTTTATCAATGGTAGTATATGAAACTGAGTGGCATTAATTAATTACATTCAAATATTAGTTTCATCAAGAAATCTGGCAAACATAACATCTGTGCTTTAATTCAAGTACAAAATCTGCAAAACTTCTTCCTCCAAAAGAAGTATTTCTGAAGTCAAATGATTTAGAGCATGGAACTCATGGCATTTCACAAGGACAATAAAGAACTATAAATTAAGGGTGAAATATGCCTTTTGAATATTTCATGGTTTTATGTGTCTGTCTGTTCACTCAGCATTGGTGTTGAAAACACAAACACATGAGTGAGTGAGCTTGAGAGCGGCACTTTTTGACGAGTTACTTGCTATGGATGGAGTCAATCAAGTGGGGAGTGAAAAATTCATTTTCTGACAGGGGTGTCAGCAGAATCATCAGGCACTGATGACAACAAATCCATAGCTGGAGAAAAAAAACTGATGATGTAAAACAGGAGACTCTAATAGTGATCCTGCCTTTTCAGCTGTCCAGAACATAATTTCACAGCAATTATTGCCCCAGATGGTTTTATTAACTACAGGCCTTAGATGTGTATCTAGTTACAGGGAAATGTGTAAGAAATTAAACCAAAGTGAAGAAAAATGCTGTGTCGTGAAAAAAAAAAATTTCTCCTGATATAAACTTTGAGGAGGATGAGGTCAGCAGAGGATGAGTGCTATATGTTTTCAAAGGATCTGCAGAGTGTTACTGACCTCCTCTGAGGTTAACTTAGCAGGATCTATAGGTGAGTAAATTCTCCTGTTTTGATAGGTATGGGATTTCTGATTTACATGGTTGCTATGCTTTAGTTTATTAACCCAAGCAATAAAAGCAAGGTTAAGTTTCCAACAAAGGGATAAAGGGATGAAGAAGATGTTTTAAAGCAGTAACTTCTGTTGTTTGTTGTTCACATGTTAAGTGCACTCTGTGGACTAGAGTGACGAGGGTCCCATTTCCAACACAGCATGGAGTGGGTGATCTCGTCAACTGTAAAATGAAGCCATAAGAGCACAGCATGAAAATGTATTAGCAACAGTTAGATAAGGGAGACCTCAGCAAGGCGTACACACTTCCAATTGGTGAAATAATGCTTTTACAAATTGTTTTTGGTACATTAAGTACCTTTCACATCCAAAATTAAAAAAAAAAAAA
>VXBR01010364.1:281661-291661 GCA_013400215.1 Cisticola juncidis
GAAAAAAAAAAAAGAGAGAGAGAGAGAGAGAGAGAAAGTAGACATAAATAAATAAATAAACAGAGCCACAGAATTGTACATACCATAGACAGAACTGGGGCTGCTTTTTCCTATTGCAAAAGTAATTCCATGCAGATTTTTTTTATTGAAATTGTTTCCCAAGTTGACAGATCTTGTGTACAATGATAAATGACAAAGTGCTATGCAGCTGTCAGCCTGTGCTCAGGGAAATTGCAGAAAAACTCCCTAATAATAATAATAAATATGCGTTTCTCCAAACAGAAGGTATTTTAAACTAGTAAGCACAGTGGTGTAGTAAAGTAGTATTAAACAGCAGTGAGGTGAAGCTGAAAAAAAGATTTATATATTTGTACTAATCTACCAGCTCTTTACTGCCTATGACAAGCTGACAACGAAACAAGGGTTATGAAAAATGATCTGACACTATGCTGTTAAATCTATGAATATCAAAGTGCCGAATAGTCTGTGGCTTGACAGGATTGAATGCCTGAGTTATTTCAGTGATTGTTACAGAAAAACTAGGACTGGGATAACAAACTGTAAATGCAATAGTACCATAAGGAAGCCAGTTAACTAAAGTGACACAGATGACCATAGCATGTCTTTTTTGAAGGTCATAGAATTTCAGATAGAACATTAAAGGTGTCAATTCAATTCAAAACATCTTTTAAGAGAAGCTTTCTTTGTTAGGAAAAATGGTCACATAAAATTTCCAGAGGATGCTGAATAACACGTGCAATCTCTGTGCCAGATCCTAAAATAAATTGAAGATTTGTAGCTAAGAGGACTTCTAGACTGTAACATAAACTGGGGGTGTCTTAATTAAGAAAGTACTGTGTACATGTGTTTTCGAAAATTTGAATCTCAATTCAGCACTTCATTGAATACAACACAGAGCATGTTTTACTAAAACACAACACAGTTGTCTCACAGATGTTGAGGAGGTGCTGAGAGTCTCTTTTGCTGAATGTCATTTATTCCATATAGAAACAAACTTTGGATATTTTACCTTTTCTCTTCCAGTGACAGTTTAGAATACCTGAAAATGCTATTAATTGTTCTTTGATTTGTGTAGGAATTAATATTTCATGGCATTATTTTACTTTATTTACAGTTTTTGAGACTGATATTCAACTTGGACATTCATCAAGTTTGGCATAGTGGGAAATAAATCTTAAGATCCTTTTCAACTATGACTACAGCTTTCATAGAGTAGGAACAGAAAATCTCAGAAAAAGATGAATTTTTCAGTTGCATTAATTCTCCAGTGTTTTACTGCAAACTGGAACTTCCTTCTACTTCCTCAAGTTAGAAAAAAATAAATTCAGTGATATTTCTGACAAATTATTTCTTGTTAACAAACAAAACAGTGCAAAAAAGTTCACCATCAACACAAGCTGTTGACTAAAACTGTTTATGCCAATGACAGACTCGTGATTTCTCCCAATCATTTATGTTTTGGGGTTTTAAGGATGCTGTGGGAATCTACTGATTTGTGTTCTGTCTCATGGCCTGGCAAAGAAAAGGCATTGTCTTTGTGAGGCAAAATGACCATCATCTGCTTAGCCATATTTGCTTCAGCCATAAATGGAAGAGTTATGCTTCAGTGTATTTACAAATGAAATAAAGATATAATCTTAGAAAAGAAGGAGAAGGAGAAGGAGAAGGAGAAGGAGAAGGAGAAGGAGAAGGAGAAGGAGAAGGAGAAGGAGAAGGAGAAGGAGAAGGAGAAGGAGAAGGAGAAGGATGGGGTAAATAAAAACAAAAAGGAAAGAGGGGGAATGAATAAAATATAACTAGAAATGAAACGTGTTAGTTATTGTAGATATTTCAATTATTCCAGACAGCAGTCATGATTGGTATTCTTATCACTAGAGAATTAAAATAAATGGCTAAATTAAGTTTCTAGACTCAGTAATCTTTGTTAACAATGTGCGAAACCACATGCTAATGCATGACTCTGCATCCATCAAAATTATGCATGAAAGTTTTACAAACATTTCACTTCTCTTTTGCTTATTTCTTTAACTGATCTATTTAAATAAGCATGGAAAGGTCATATACCTTTGTATTTTAGTGCCTGCATGAACTTTAATGAGCTGTTTGTATCTGTGTTTTTGTTTTTTCAATAGACTTGTGCGTCTCCTGCTATCCTAATGCAATGGAATATTGTAATGGAATACAAACACAAACAAACTGAAAAAAATCCTGTGTATTGCTAATTTAATCTGCTGTGGAAACTAATAACAGTTTAAATAGTTTAGATTACTTATGTGCCTTTTTTACAGATTTGAGAGGCACTTGAAATCTTATTTGCATGCACTCAGACCTCTCTAGATTAACAAATGCTACTGAAGTTTTGGGTGAATGACATACAAGAAAAAAAGCGGAAATAAATCATAAATAAAATAATGGGTATATTGGTATCTTCATAAAACATATGTGGTTTTTTTAACCATTTTGAAAATTATCACATGGGTTTCATTTTGGCTAGTTGTCCTTCACTTTTGAGTGTTCACAGTTCAATCATCATTACAGGTAAGGCCCTGATGCTGCATGTAAGGAGCATGTCTGCGATTACAGCGGTCTCTACACCCAGATAAACTGAATTAACTATGGTTTAAAGTAGATGAGTCACCTTCTACAAGAAATAGACATTTTCTTTTACAGCTGGACATAAAAGGCATGTATCCGTCTCACTAAAATATCAACCTAGTATAATTCTGACATTAAAATCTTATTAAAAGAGCCCTCATGAGAAGAGAGATGTGAAACTTACTGCCACATTCCTGTTCTCTCCTTAAAACCATTTAAGAAAATATCAAATTTTTAAATTTAGTTCTTTCCGCATCAGAGTCCATACACCAGCAAATTAGTTAAAAGACAAGATTTTATTGATTTGTACATATCAAAAGATTGTGAAGGGAAAGCACAAATGCCCATGCTCTTTTGCTGGATTGCTCAAGAAGTTTGATCACTTTTTCATGATTGCTGGCTCCCAGCACTAAGCACAGTAACAAATAAATAAAAGATTAAGAAAATCTTAATTTTAAAATTCCAAGGATAAAGACAATCCTGAAATTTACAAAATAAATCTTTGGATTTTTAAAAATAAATCTTCATGTGGTCCTGATTTAATTGAGAAGTCTGTGATTTTTAGTTGAACTAATGGAAGAGGGTAAACTTCTTTTCATTCCCTCAAAATCTAAGCTGTTTCACTTAGATCATTTTAATGTAGATTCCTCTGTAAACTCACATGAGATGTCTTTCAGTCAAAATGAGATGTTTCTCTACTCTCATTCATTTACTGTGTAGTTAACCATTTTCCTTCCTGATCTTTCCTTTCTGCACTCAGGGAAGGGTGCAATGTTTACTTTCTCACTTTATTTGAATCATTGTTTGCCAATAAAACCACTTTCTAAAGCAAGGACCACAGCATAATGAAAAGCAGCTCCATAATCCTGAAGTGTGGATGAGAAACTTCACTATAACTTAGTGTTCATTTTTGGACTAGAGTTTTCAGTAAAATTCTGCTGTTTTAAAGAATGCCTGAATCTATTTTGTGGATAAATATACTTGAATTTATAACACCAAGGAGATAAGCTTGTGTGATTTCTCAAGCATAGGATATATTTGAGGGGGAGAACCAACATTTGTTGATTTTCTTTTTATTGTTCATTTCAAAAGTCATTTCCATTATAGACAAATAAGAATTTTCCCTAAAACCTTCACCATGGAAACAATGGTTGAAATAAATGTAAAAGACAATGTCCATCTACTCTTTCAGAAGGTTAAACTCTACTGCTTTGCAGTATACAAACAAGTGCCAATGACCTTACTGCCCTGACTACAGAATAAAGCCTACATTTGTATCAACCAGACAATTTCATGTAGAGACTGTGACTAAGGAATTCAAAGAGAAGTTAGTTCTAAAATTAACAAACACTATGAGATAAATAAACAGATTGGGGTATTTTATTCAGATCTTCCATTTCCCTCTGTCTTATCCCTTCTGTTTGCAGCCCAAGAGGGAAATAAGGAGTGTTAGTGGTTCCTTGTGAACACAGCGGTCGCACTTGTAATTCTCAAGGAACACCACCTTTGAGACCAAGTCCTTCACTTCTTGCTGCATCATGGCCAAGTCTCTGGTGACTGGATCAGTGATAGCCACACAGGCAGGGTCTACTGCAAGACTGTCTGATGCTGAAATAGCAGCATTTGACAAATTTAAAACTTGCTGTTTGTGCAGTCGCTAAAAACTGCACCATTAGCTGGTTTTTCAGATTGCATGAGTGCAGATCATTAAGTGTTATTACAGTATTAATTATTAGAAATGTCCTGTACTAGCCAAATTAAATTGGGATAGTCAACGACCTGCAAGTTTCCAATACCACGGATAATTTAACAAGATCTCTGCCACACTGTGCAAGGTATTTTCACATGTCAGTCACTTCATTTCACACTAAATATCAGTTTAGGATTTTAAAAAAAATTTAGAGAACAGCTTATATTTGGTATAACGATAATGTGGTCTAAGCGAATAACCAAAAAGCCACTTGTGTAAGGATTACACCCTCTGGAATGTTAAGAGTTAAAAATATATAAATAGTTTGATGTCCTCATACTGCATGCATATTTAGTTTTAATTGATGTTTTTCACTGTTGTGTACATCCTGACTGCTGTCATGGTTTTATGTGATTTCTGGGGCTATTGATGTATGCCGAACTAGTGGAGAGTTTGAAATCAAAAAACAAAACAAAAAAAAAGTTAAAACTATTTTAGCTGTTATTGACTGCATCTCCATCAGAAGAACAATTACTAGGTACTTTCGATTGTCCAGAGTAGAATGTTTATCAAAAATTCTTCTACAGCCCTTGCAAAACCTCCAGCCAGGCAGCCCTTGGTCCCTTGCTGACCTCCCTGCATCCATCTGGCTGAAAACAGTGTATTACTGCCGCTGTGCTGTAGTTATGCCTGACAAATACTGCTTGGCAGTCTCAGATTCCAATCAAGCTGGGTTTGGTTAGTGGGACTTTCCTTTCATTGAATATAAATGTTTGTGTACAGTGACTGTCCAAGCACCGTGACACATTCAGCGTTGTGTTCAAGTTTTCAATTAAAGATTGTCTTTAGCCATTTGAAGGTGCTCCTGCTTGGAAGTGAAACTCCAAAACAAAGGAAGAAAAGCAGATATATGAAAAGAAATGAACAACTGTCATCAGCTTAATGTCTCCTAAATAGGGCAGTAGGCCAATACAGTTCTGTTTGCTGTTTCAGGTAATGTCCAGTTAAAGATCTGACAGAGAAGAAGATGTGCAATAAAAGAGAAAAAGTAAAATTAAAAGACAAAAAAAAAAAAAAAGAAAAAATAATCTGTTATCTATTCCCTATCTACTGCTTTCATATTATTAAGATATACCTATAACTGTGCATATGCACAACCAGCTCTCTCCATAGGGTGCTTTCCCTTCCTTGGTGGAGCTATATCTCATCAGGGGTGAAACTGGACTTTCAAACTCATTCTGCCAGTGTTAACAGTTCTCTTATATACCTCCCACAGCCCACAGCACATCGCTTCTTCTACTGTGCCAAAACCTGTAGTGCCATACCCTGCCATTTTACTAATACTGCTGTAAACTGTTGTCCAGGAGGCCTTTCATTTTAAAAGATTTCCAACCAAAACTTTTTAAACTTTTTATGTTATTTTCTAAAAGTGGCATTGGTTTCTTTAAAATGAAAGAAAAAAAGGTATTGCTCACTCTCTGTTTGGTTACTTATTGGCACTGCAAGTTGATTCAGTGGCCTCAGAAAAGACTGGAAGTGAAAATATTACAGAAATTGAGTGAAAGCCCTTTTCTTATGTTGTCCCACCTACTTATTTCATCTCCCTTACCACTGCACTGACAGTTTTAGTGTCTTGAGTTTGCCTTGATATTGTAATGCTCTCTGGATGGCTGGCATTGGAGATGGATCTTTAGTTTTGACATACTATGCCAGGGCTATCAGCTGAGCCAATGAAGTGTTGAACTGCCTGCTGAATGTCATATGGCAGCCACAGATCATGTATTCCTCTTTCCCCACAAATCAAACTCCCCACATGTATAAGCACCTTTGCAGTTTTCTAGTGTGTTGAAACATAAGACACTACATAACAAGGTTTTCAGTAGCATCCATCCTTTATTTGAGCACTTCAGAGACCAGTTATGAACTTCATGGATTCTTCTTCTTTCATCTCCCTTGACAAAAGGTTTTTAATATGATTGCATCTATAAATCTTTCAACTGTACTCATGAGACTTTATGACAGGTTAGCTTTTACATATTTGGTCAGATTTGCTTGATGGCAACTTAGAGTAAGCTGCTGAACAATTTTATTTAGCTGACCGAAACCCATTAAAGACACAGTGCAGCTTAAGGCGACAAATTCAGTCAGGAAGAGAAAAGGACATGTTTATTTACTTCAGTCATTTTATTATGTTTCTGATCCTTTGCATTGTTTCCATAACGTATAAACTTCCTAAGGATGAGAAAGGAAATATAGAACAAAAGAACCCTATACTTATCTATCAACATCCAGATATCACAAATATGGAGGGGAAAACTGTTTTGTCTGTGTTGTTTTTAAATCTAACCGTATCAGTTGTGCAGACTGATCTTTACCACACTCAGAAACAAACACTGAGCAGACAAGTCAGCACACTGGCCTGTGGGATGCACAGCCCTCCTGCTGTAAGTGGATTTCAGGAGTCAGAGATGTCCAGTTCTAGGAAGAGAACAGTTTAGATGTCACACTATTTAGCTATTCCTTCAGGCCTTAAAAAGGAATCAGCAAAGTTCACAGAAACGGTGCACTCTCCCAGAAACCAGAATAATAAGTTGAGGTTCTGTCTAAAATGCAGTTTTATTTGTTAATCTAGAACTTACTTACTTTAAAAGAATGTGGCTGAATAAGGTATGGAAAATGGATTTCATTTTTTCTACCCAGTAAATAATTAGAAAGGTTCCCACAGAGACCTCTCTCTAAATAATCTTACTTTTAAAATTGGTCGTTATAAAGGCATTGATATAGCTGATAAATTTAAGATAAATCCAGCAAATTTCATTCACTTAGCAACTATGAAAGAGTAGACAAGCAACCTGAAGTGAACAAAGGGTCAAGCAGCAGGAAATTTATGCTATGAACACCAATTCACACCTGTTAACTACTGTGACTAGGCAGCAGACAACAAGCATATCATTTAAATGGACTTTTCACAACTAGGTCTGCCATTAATTCACTGATTGGGGTCATTGAATCTGTTCCCTAGCAATTGTCCCAATTAAGCAGCCGTGCTATTTATCAGGGTGCTTATTAAGTTGATTTGTGAGTGTGTTTGTGTACCTTTACTTTAAACCCATATATACAATAACCAGCTGTTTCTAAAAAAGTGTATTCCCACCAGTAAAAAATAAATAGAGTCACACATGAGTGTGTTAATAATGCAGGGTAATAACCTCAGCAGAGAAAATGAGAAAAAAGAGACAAAGAGCCATTAAGTACAAATAAATCATTGGGCACCAAGACTATATAATGCAGAATTTTTATAGATGCTTGACTAAAAAGGTATCTCCAATTTTTGCTTTTTGGGGCTTTCACTGGCTGAAACTCTGACTGTCTGTGAAGTTTAATCATGGGTTTGATCTTCAACAGTGTCAAATGCTGATTAAAATGGAGCTGAAAAGGGGCACAAATGAATGACTGCCTGCTGTGCGTGGGGTTATGTTCAATCACTGAGGATGCTTATAAGGGATCAATGAACAGGAACTCATTATATACTGGCCAAAACTAGCCATAAGCCTGGGAAAGATGCTTATCTGCAGTCCAGCTAGGTCTATGAGGGTTAAATTATATATTGTTTTTACTGTTGTTTCATTTCACAAAACTGCAAAAGTCCAGGCAACATTTTGTCAGAAAAAAACAATAAAGAATATGAAAAGCCCATCTTCACAGAACATTGGACATTGCAAAACAACCTACAGCTATTATCGGATATATCAAAACTGACAAGTAAAACTTTGGCTGTTGATTGAACAATATTTCACATGGACAGCACAAGCTCGTCCCATTCACTTTTAAATGGAGCTGCTTATCCTGGAGAACTATGGGTAGGAAGTTTATGAGCTTAATTGAATTGGTGGTATTTGGATGATTGAAAAAAATTGGCGACATTGCAAAACTGGTCGTTAGATTTCCAAGAGCAAAACGCCTTTCTTGCAAAACACTGAGCTGTGGAATGGCAGTGGATTTCAAGAGATACTAATCCTGTTCACGTGTCTTTTCAGGGCACTCAGTTTACAGATCAATTGTTAATGCATTTACAATTAATTTTGTCATGCCCAAAAGAAAAAAAAATAGGGCCCTAAATACTAAATCTTAATGGACTGACACTTTAGTCCTATGTCCTAACAGAGCTTCATTTTTTTCAAGGAAATATTTGTCCTGTTTTGATGTTCAGCTGGAATCTAGACATTTCCCAACCTCTGTTAGATCCTCGTATCTCTTTCTTGTAAGTCTGAAAGTCCTATTTTATTTATCTCTTATTGTATAAAAGTCTTAAAATAATAATAATAAATTATTATTATTATTATTAATAATAACAGTAATAATAACAATTCCTTTGAAAAACATTCTTATGTAGCCTACAGAAAGGAAAACAGGAAAGAGAAAAGGGAAGACTCTCATGAAAAATGGTGTGTAAATTTCTGTTACTCAGCAGATATGTATTAGAACTTAGGCATGAGCTTTCTGCCTACATTTACGGAGAATGTAATGAAAAAAGAAACAACTTAGTACATTCTGTTGCATACATTCAGTGTTCAATGTCTGACTCAAAGTGCATCAAATGCCTCATCTCGGGAGGCAGTTCCTCTGAACAGAGAGAGGGGTGGGAGGGGTGTGTCACTGCAGGCATTATGGAGCTCTGGAATGACACCCAGGTTCACTGAGACTACTGACATCCACCACAAGTTCTTCTTTTTCCGCAAGGTATTGTATTGAAATTTTATGACTGCTATTATTGGCTGGGAAAAAAAGGGCCAGGGGCCCTTCCTAAGGCATTTAAACATAACATTAATCAGTCATTTTGCAGCTGGGAGCAATTGGCCGTTCCATTCCATTGTAAGGATACTATAAAATTCCATTTTTAACATGCAAATACTCACAGATAAAAAAGAAAACAATTACTCTGAATTTCTTCTATCACATGCCACACTTTAGCAGCATTCCCACTATGAATATGGGAAGTAGCTGGAAAGTCTTTGACAGCAGATAATGGAGGAACCATCATCTGGTGTACTAACCAATTAATGGAAAGGAGTTAACACTACAAAAGACAGTTTGCATTTTGGATACCATTTCGTTTTCCTAGCCTACATAAGCCTAAATTAAGTACTACTGCTGGATTCTTGAGCTCAAATTGGCAAAAGCAAGAGGAGTCAGAGTTCTGCATTTTTATCTATAGAGAAAGACTACTTCAGCAGATTTTATTTTGTTGTCTAATTGAATATATTAAAAAATATAAAACATTTGGGTTACTTTTGGTGTCTTCTTCACTAGACCCAGTAGATATTCTGTTTCCATGAGGCTTACTCATAAGCATTTCATAGTTTAAAATTAATTTTAAAAGCTTATAAATACACACTGATTTATCACTGTCTCTGTGTAGATTCAGGGATGTGGAAGAGCAGAGAGGAGAAATATGGAAGCGACACCGTAGAAGAAAGCACAGTAAGTCAGCAGTAGCCTGGAGAGATATATCAGCCAGACTTAGGGAATGCCTGTATGGATCCTGGCTACCAAAAGTGTGAGGGGAATTCTAGTGAGACGGGAATAGAAATGCATGAGCACTGGCTTGGAAACCACAATGAAAGGGGTGGGGATGCAGATTAAATGTATTGGTGGTGAGTACAGGGTATGTGAGTAAGGGAATGCTTCCTTCCC
>VXBR01010364.1:296661-323731 GCA_013400215.1 Cisticola juncidis
TGAGCTCCAGAAAGGAGCTATGCCTCCCAGGGTATGCCTTTTGTTCCAGTATAAATATGACTGCTACTAAGATTCACATAAACTATTTTTAAGCACAACTACACGTAGCAGGAACAATATAGCCATTACAGCAATTCTTCTCTGCATATCCAAGCGACTGCAAGTCAGAAATCTGGTTAAGAATTCTTGTGTATGGCTACTCCATTTCATGCCCAGATGGTCTTGGTGACCAGACCTTTATAGGTGGATATGAATCTTCTTCTTAACTCCACCAGCCACAGCAATTTACTATTGGTGGAAAATATCAGTTTTGTAATCTTGCTCTCCTTGCCACTTAAAATTGCAATCCTATTGTGTCTTTGGAATAAAGATACCCTCACTTCTCTCTAATGCACTTGAACATCATAGCAGCAGTCTGAAAAGTTTTGCATTATAACATCTAATATCTTTGGATTTCATGTTCCATATCTTCTTTCTCATGGACACTAAAATCATAGTTGAGGTTTATTGGAATAGAGTGTCAGAATATGGACAGACCGCAGACCCAGATATTACGTGTTCCTCTGTCACAAAATATAAATATAACCTCACTGTCTTCAGTACCTATAGACAAGGATTTGACAAGCTGTATTAACAATTCATTAACAGGTGTCCTATGTTTAAAAAAGTCTTGGAAGTTAATTATCCCCTGAAGAAATTTGTGTTAACTTGGTAGCACTACAAAAACGTTGCAAACAAAAACACCAAGTACATGCAGTTCATTGTAAATTTCAGAGTAAATCTGAAGTCACTAAAATGTTTGAAGGGTTTTAATGGGTAAAAAAGCAACCAAGATATAATAAGTTAACTTAGTAGTTAGAAATTTTGTATACAAGTCTGCAGTTGCTGAATTTGAAATATGCCCATGAATATATTAAACTTCTCAGAAAAGATATTACTCTGATCTCCAGGTCATTTCAACAGTACTGATTTTCTTGACCTTTGATTTACACTGAGGCTAGTAAGAAGAGAATCAGGCCTAAAGAGAATACTAAGACAGATTTTTAGATGACAATACCACAAAATCTTGTTAAAGCTGTTTGTCAGCAAGAGGGATAAAGGCCAAACAAGAGAGCGTAAATCCCAGAAGAACATAAAATTCAGTGGTTAAGGAAGATGTCAGTTTTTCATCATTTAGTGCCTCACATCCCTTGTTTCCCATTTCAGACACTTTTCTATAAAACTACTGAGAATCTCCATGTTCCACCTGTGTTATTCATTTGTCCTCTTGTCACTAATTTAACACTGTCTTATGAAAATACCTCCTCTTGCTCGCTTCCAGTTTCTTTTCTTCATCTGTCTTTATACAAGTAAAATGAAAAACACTGGCACAGAAAAGAGGATATAAAAGAATTTTTACTGAACAAAACTGGATGAAAACAACAGAAGTATTACATTACTATCCCCATTAATTCAGTAAAGCAGATATTGTTTGGTTGCATATTTTTTCATCTAACTTTGAGATATATAGCTGTCAAATAAGGCTATTTCTCTTGCATCAATATTTTAAAATATTTAAATTAAGTAGCATTGATTAAATTAAACAACTTTTAACAATCAAAAAATTTGCATTTGTCTTTTATGCTAGTTATAGCAGAAAGAAATATTTTATAAAAATCTCTCAAACATTATTGCTTTTCTCACACGTATTAATTATGAAGTACTATTGAGTCCTGAGTCTGACCAAAATGTCTGGAGGCTACATGAATTTCAATAGCACACTACTGTAATGCATATGTCTCTTTCTGTAAAATCCACCAGTTGGTGTTGGTCTGTATTAACACAGAAATGTGGCTGTTCCTGTAAAAAACTACCCCAGGTTTGCTGCCATGGGCACACACAGTTCTTCCAGCAAGCAGAACTGTAATGAAGGGCTTGTGATCAGTCCACACACAGTGGTGAAGGATGTGTTGATGTCTTTTGGTTGAGTCAGCTTTCACCAAGGATATAATTTGATTCCATTAATCCTTCAGCTGTGGCGTTTTTCCTCTGTTGCTGAATCTCCATGGCCCAGTTCTGCAGTTTTGGCTATTCACCCTTGAGCTGTACCATGATCTAATTCAGAACTGCACAATAATTTTGTTAAAAAAGATATTTTTCAAAGGGTTTTTAAAAATCAGGCAATTTCAAACGGCAAATTCATGACATGACTGTGCAAAGTGGGCCTGTGTTTGAGGAGTAGAAGTGCAGTAGTGGATGGCCACCTTCAAACCTGACAGACTGCCTGAAAATCTGTGACATACCCAAATAGGAGAAAATACACTGACTTTTTAAGCTCAGACAGAAGACTTAAATGCCCTACCACATAATCTGCAGACAGATATGAGCTAACATAGCTATCCATAGACCTCAGTTGTCCTCTATGCTTTGTAGTGCTATTTGATTGCTCACACCTCTAAAGATTTGCAACTTGTCAGAATTCACAAAAAACATTTTTTTCATAGAGGTTCAACATAGAGGTTCATAATAAATCTTGAAACATTAAAAATTGAAAACATTGATATGATGTATCTTTTAATGACAAGAGAGCATTTATGTTTCCTGAATCAGTTTACAGACTTCACAAAATCTCAGAAAAACTGCTTTTTTTATTTTATTTTACTTTCCCCATGGAAAAAAATACATTAAGAATAATCTTTTTCTTCACTCTGTAATGAATGAAAAAGACCTCAGAAACTGTAATATAAATAACTGCACAAGTATCATGGACCTGAATCGAGAAGATCAAAAACTCAGTCTATTTCTACCTGTATATTCTGACTCCTCTTGAATCAATAGTAAAGCATATTTTTGTTAAAGAACATTGTCTATGTAGACCTTCACATTACAGTGAATACACAGACTGCCAGACAAAGTTGGCATCTTTATAAAATTCCATCCCATACAACAGTGAACAGAGAAACAGTTCCAGTCAATAACATAATGGCTTACTTATTACTAAATTGCTTTTAAGTTATTTATGTATGGTGTATTAATTCCTTAGCAGGAATTAAAATTGTTGTTATATAAAAAATGGAAAAGTTTGCGAACCTAAATCCTTCTTATTCTTAATTGTCTTCTAGGTTTGTTTGTTTTGATTTTGTTTGGTTGGTTTTGGTTGTTGTGGTATTTTGGTTTGGTTTGGTTTGGTTTGGTTGTTTGTTTGTTTGTTTTGGGGGGTTGTTTGTTTGTGGATTTTGTTTTCATTTTTGTTTTCTGGGAGGTTTTTTCCCCCATAAATATCTAACCCCAGGACTCCCCCAGGACACTATTTATTCTATGACTTGTTTAAATATAGGTCATGTGCCAGTAAAATATGTTTGAAATAAATAGTGTTAAAAGCAATTTTAAATAGCGCTGTTATCACTAAAGGTAATAAATAGTATCATGTGAATTAAAATCAGGAGGCTCTCTACAACATTGTTCCTCTTCCTCAATCAAGCTGTCACTGCCTGGTCTCAGCTTTCTATCTGCCTCAGCTGAGACGATGCTGGTTTTTTCAGGCAGAAGTACTGAGATCCCTTCTCCTTTGCTGAGCATTAAGAGCTTGGTTTAGCTTACAAAAACTCACAGAGATATCAAGATTTTGCAGGATTGACCCGTACACATTTTTTAAACAATTAAGGTAAGAGCATACTATTATTGCTGGTTTAGCATTTTAAATATTTCAGTCTCTACAAACAAAATGAGGCTCATTTCTGATTTTCCCCCTGAGACAAAATTTCCACTGATTTACATAGGAATTTTGCTGGAGTAAGGACCTCGAGGCACTGTCTGAACATTTATGCTTTGTACTGGCTTTTCTTCCATTATAAAATCTCCAAATTCTCATTGACTTTAATGAGAGCTCAGTAGGCAGATAAATCTGAAAAAGGTTATACTTTTGGGAACTTCTGTACCACTCTTGCAAAATTATTATCAAAATTGCTTTTTCTGTATTGTAGTAATGATATTGATAGCACCAAAAATCCTGCTCAGAGACAATCACTGCATGCTTAATGCTTTTGTTCTTTTTTTTTTTTTCGATTCCAAATTCCAAGTCATAGATTGGGGCTATTTTTGTTTCTGTTGTTTTGGGGATTTTTTTCCTTTCCTTTTTCATTTCTGGGTTTGTTTCTTTTTTGTGTGGGGTGAGTGGGTGAGTGAGGGGGTATGGTGAGAGAAAGAGACTTACAGCCACCATGGTAATGAGAAGAGCAAAACTTATGGTCCTTTACTCCAAAGTGTTCATCTGTATATCTTAGTTCTAACATCTAAGATTCATACTTTGGGAAGATATCTGTGCTGTTTCCTCTGTTGGTGCTAGAGACATGAGGTCTCCTCATGAGATATCACATGAGGTATCTGCACAAGTACAGCAAGGGTCCAAATGTGTTCCTAGTTTGATACAATATACGATACAAACTTACTACCCAAAAGCCATACAGATATATATCTATGTTTCTTGTTATTTCTTGTTATTTCTCTCTTCTAAAACTTCAGCACTTTCTGATATTTACTGTTTATTTATTCATTCTACAAACAAGCAAATTGTGGAGGTATTTTCCCTACAATTTTAAGCAACATTCTAAAGGACCTACACCATCACCTTCATGGTCAATCTTACAAGCTGCCTTTTCATTTTCAGGCTAGTTGTGAACCTTTTATTCTGAGTTGAAAGATATGTCTAAAGTCAGTCATGGGATGGGGAGGAACAAACAAATGAACAATGGATGGTGCACCGAAGTGTGCTTGGCATTCCTGAAGATACAGAATGTGGGGAGGTTTTCATTGCCCATTACAGGCACGAAAAGCAAGAGTAAGGAAGCTGTTTCCTTCACAGCTTGTATTTCACAAAGCTTACTCACCTAACCCCTGTGCTCCTCCCCTGAGAAAACCTGCCATCAAACGATGACCCAGAAGAAATATGGGTGATTGCTCTGCTCCCACTAAACTAAAAAAAAAAAAAAAAAAAAAAAAAAAAAGAGAAAAGCACTAGGCTGGTATCAAGGGACCTTGGTAGGATACTTAGGAGAATATTTTCTGTAGAAGGGAACTGACCATCCATCTCCCTTTTTAACTAGTGTCAAGGCTGGTTTACTTGATGATGATTTGATGCCCAGCAATTGCTCCCCCTTGCCCACTGAAAATGAGTGATGACAGGGGAACAGCCGTCAAATAGAACAAGCTGAGATATTGTAGCAGGGAGCTTAGCAAAGCTGAGTCCTGCAAAAAAAAGAACCATTGTAAAAGGACGAAGTTCTGGAAATCAACTGTTTTACAGTCTGCTTTTAGGAAAATGTTTCCTTCCAAGATTTGTAGGATACATTTATTTAGATAAAGTATTCCTGCAGGAAAAAAAAATATGTGTCTTACTTGGAACAAACACCTCAGTGAGTATTTGTGTAGAATTTTCTAGCTCAGTTTCTGCTGGGTTTAACTGAACTTTGACATCCACACAAGTAGGGAAGAAATAGGACCACTGTATGTTTTTTCAAATATCAGTTGCTCCTTGAGGATATGAGAAACTAAAGAGCCAAAAGAGCTGCTATACTTGTCAGTTAGCAATGGTTATATGTATATATTTATGATATTACACTATTTTCAGCTTTAGACATTGGAACACCTTTTCCCAAGTGCTCAAAAGATCAGACAGCATCTAATTCCCCTCAGAAAATCAGTGGATGCTCTCACCTGAAGTATTACTTTGCAGAGGTCTAGGAGAACAATGGCAAAACTAGAAAAATTTTGCTGTAGTGTAACAGTACAATACTAAACATTTATAAATTGTTTAGTAAATTAGTAAATCAATTATAAACTTTCATGTTAAATAACTTGTAAATGTCTCATGTTTTACATAACACTGGTAAAATTTCTGTGCAAATATGTACATTCAAAAGCTGCATGTGTTTATAAACAATATGAATGTAAAGCTATATGCAAATGTTCTGTAAACTAGCTAAACATTAGCTGTTCTGAATGCCTTCCATCTCATAAATACAAAGATGCTTCACTGGCTTTGCAAAGACAATTGTTAAATGGAGCTAATAAGTACAAGCATATGTGAGTTGACCCAGTTTATGCAGTTTCTCCACAATCACAAATACCTTTTATCAAATTATTTTCCATAATTTGGGATACCTCAATTCTCATTTCCATCCCTAAAATATGCTGAATAACAGACAGTTTGTGGTATGTTGGTGCTTTAGCATATTTCTGTGTCAGCCCAAAAGACCAAAAACCCCAGTATTAGAGAATAAATTTTTCTTACTCTAAAGGTGATGATCTGGAAACCATTCTGTAATCCACCAGGACATTACTTGTTTGTTTGTTTGTTTGTTTTTACCTTGATTTTTTCCACAGCAAATACGGTAAATTTTATGTTTTCCTTAACTAAAATTAATATCTTTCTGAATCTGCTAATTCTTGGGTGAACTGTGTGCCAGATCAAATATTCCTTGTGGCACAAAATAAGAGGAAATCTATGGGTATATCCTTGCAAATTGTTGCTTTGCTTTCTCACTGAATTATAGATACTCATTTTGACTACTAATAGTAGGGGAGTTTGTTTTCTTTTTAAGATGCTCTGCCCCTCTCTCTTCCAAGTTACACATTTTCTTCCTGCCCTTATCATGCTCTAGATTGTGTTTCACTCCAAATTTTGCCAAATCAACAGTTTATGTCACTGCTTTGAGAGAAATTTTCTGGTACTACAAATCAGATATCATAACAGAGTGCTGTATTTTCAGAACGATTATCAATATCCCTGCAAAAAAAATTAACCATACCATTACTGATTAAGAGTTCTACTGTATAGTAGCATTTAGGCTTTTTTGGGCCTGCAGCTTTTAATGTTTTTAGAAAGAAAAGGAAATAGTTTGGAAAAAAAAAGGAAGAGGAAAAAGACAATTAAATTGCATAATTTTAGTTAATTAATTAACTCAACTATCATTAAGTGACTCACTCTTGAGCAAGTAGACCCTAAAAACTGTTATAAGCAAGATGTATTTCTGATATGACTTAGTCACAAAACATATTTTTTACCAAGAGACTATATGATTAATGGGTTTTTAATGAGGAAAAGTTATAAAATATCTTATTAGAGTTTTTTATAAGAGTCAAAGAATGTTGCAGTACAAATGCTGATGTCAAATATCTATAATTTAAAGCTGTGTAGTTTTTTATTCCTGTCCTTGATAATTGGTAGTTTTTCTGGTCTTTTATTTCTTGTGTCACAACATGCTCATGTCTGGTGGAACAAAAGGTATTTCCAGCTCTTGTGAGCCATGGTTGCAGGCTCAGAAGTCTAGAACAGCCACAGGGTTGTCCTGTTACACAAGGCTCTTTATTAGTAGCCAGACATAATTCTAAAAAAAGCCAAAACAACAAAACAACAGGATGTATGTGCCAAAGAACAACTCTGAGTATCAGTACATCATCAGTGTTGAGAGATACTTGCTTTACTGCCTTTGGCACATGAGACATATAACTAAGTTTATCTATATGTGTGTCTGTGTTAGTCCAGGCCAAAAGAAGAGTACAGTAGATAAATGTGTTTGTGACAGTTGAATTTCAGTACCAATAAATAGCTTTCAACACAAAGTGAATCAAGGACAGATATGGCTAGCTTCCAAGTTTGATAATATGTATGTTTTTTAAGAAAAAAATATGTTTTTTCTGTCTCTGAGCATAATCCAGCCAATATTAGGTGACTCACTGCATGTGCAACCATATATAGGTATGAGAGACTAATGTTTCCTTTACAATATTTTCCTGTAAATTATGGCCCTTTTTTATATATATCTAAGCCTCCACATTCATAGATTCATAACACAAGTCACATTCTACTGTTACAGTGCCACTGTTAAGCATTTTGGCAAGTGAAAGGTTGAGAGCTTTAAAGATAGATTTTGGCACAGTTAACACTCAACTAAAATTTCACACAAGCTGATTTAAGCCTAACAGTCGTAGAACCTCAGCCAATAACAAGTCCGTGCCAATGAGGTCAGTGCAAGACACCACAGAGGATTAGAGTGCCTTTGGTGGTGGATATGGCTCTGGCTTTCAGTAAAAACTTATTAAAATGTAGGCAACTGAACCAGTTCCATGCACATAGCTCTCATCTATCATAGAATTAATTTCATTTCTCTTCTGTAATGTTAATGAGATATGAAATGTCTTTTCTTCCTTTTAAGATATCAGCATTAATGACACAGAATCAGCTCCAGTGAATGGAAAAGAATGAGTTCACCTACACTATAATTTGTAATTGGCTTACTCATGGGACTTGAGTCTTTTGCATGAAAACTAGAACTGTGTGGCTCTCAAATGTGTTCCATTCATGCCTGCATTGTCAAAGAAAAGATTTGAAGGAATCAGTTTGCATTTAATTAAGGCTTCTCTGACTTATCACGAAAATTATTACACAATATATTCATCAGAAATTTTTAAGAGTCAGGTTAAAGGGAGGCATATGTTTGATATTGCAATCTGCTGCTACTGAGAGCCTATTTATACCATTATGCATAAAATGGTATTTCTTCATAACCTAAGCATAGCCAAATGCATAAACTCTGCCACAACTTCCATAGAACTCTTTGCACCTTCTGAGTGGTGACTATGGAGGAGTCCACTGGGTAATGATTTATTTTAAGCCTATCACTGGGTTAACAGCTGTTAATTTGGAACAGTGGCTTGGGGAGCTATATTTGAGAGCCAAACACATATAAAATTATTCCATTGTGATTGGTTTTATTGCAGCAAATGCTCATGAGATTTTTGTTGAAGGGAAGCAGCAAAAAGGGGAACAACACTCTTTTTTATTTTTATTTTATTTTTTTTTTTTCTCTGTCACAGCATGTGGAAGTGTTGGTTTAAAAAACCTAGACTGGTAAACCATTCTGCCTGGGTTCCCTGGGTGATCATCCACAGTGTCTGTACTTACAAAGGATGCTCCATTTTGACAGTCAGTGTCAAGAAGTATTGCCTGGATAGGTGTATGGATAATGTCTCACACTGATGGAAAACCTGCTTAATTCTGACATGTTTAAGTGTTTCAGCTCTACAGATCATTGAGGGAAATGGAAGATTCTGGTTCAGAGACAGAAAGTGTGACAACTATAACGGAAAACTAAAAGTCCTTTAGGAATAGAAAGTCTTATTCCATTTACTAATTCTAGGATTGTTCTAATTCAAACAAAGACCATCATCTTCATTTTGAATAATAAAACCAAAAATTAAAAAAAAAAAATAAATTAATGACATCTCTGGTGTAGTACAGCCTCCCCTCTTTTCTGTCACCATCAAAAGCTCCTTCTTTCATCAGTATTTTATAGTGATGTTTCCAAAAAGCAAATGTCTTTCTTTTGGGATAAAGCAGCAGAGAGGAGCATTCTTAAAAGACTTTTCTCCTTATTCCCCCTTTCTGTGTATTACTCAGTTCAAGTATTTCCTTGGTTGGGAATCATGAAAAGAGGCAGCACAAATTACAAGGGCAGCTAAAAGCTAGGACAGAGTAAGATCAGAACTATTATTTGTAGTTGAGCTGATTTTTTCAATGTAAAAAAGTGATGTGGCCAGTGACTGACATGTCCTTTTTGGGCACAAGGATGCTATTCTTGGCATTGCCAAGGTTACTGTTAGATAACCTTTGGTAAGTCTTTGAGCTTTCTCAGACCTTAGTAATACAGGAAAACCTGTTGTTGAAAATCACCTTCCAATTCAGTTACTGTGACCAGTAGATCTCTAATACATCCCTTTCACCTAAAAGGGGATGGAGATTTAAACTGGAGCAAGGCATACCTCTGTGTCGCAATAGGATACGAAAGAAACAGCACGGACTCCATCCAGTTCACAGGGCAAAAGCCAAACCTTTATTATCTGACTCCAGTATACATAGTATTTTCACCCAGACCACAGATTGTAGGATAAGGTTGCCACCTCTCCAACCACACTGGTCAAACCAAAAGTAGATCAAACTGTCCCCTCCTCAGGAGATGAAAGAAAAACGTGTTTGTATTAATATAAACACTACTTCCATTTATAACACTCAGGTGAGAAAGAATTCAGAAACTATGAAAACATCAGAAGGCTAAAAAATCAAGGCAACATGTCTGAGATTTGTCAGCAGAGAATTTTTGGGTAGACAGCTGGGTACTGTCCAGAAGAAATTCCTGTTTATAGAAGGAGGAAGGAGCTGGGTTGGGGAGGGAGTAGAAATAAAATTTAAGCTTGTGGCTGCTAAAAAGCCCTTGAAATCACTGTTTTCAGCTCTAATTATCAGGACAGCTTAGACTGAGCTCTGCCACTCCTATCACATATGCAGGGAATAGTATCATAGAATCAGTCATAGAATCCCAGAATGTTTGGGGTTAGAAAGGATCTTAAAGATCATCTCATTCCAATCTCTATACCATAGGCAAGGAGATCTTCCACTAGAACACATTAAAGTCTCATCCAGCCTGGCCTTGAACACTTCCAGGATGGAGCATCCACATCTTCTCTGGGAAACCTCTTCCAGTGCCTCATCAACCTCACAGTGAAGAATTTCTTCCTAATATCTAATATAAATCTACTCTCTTTCAGTTTGAAGTCATGCCCCCTTGTCCTGTCACTACATGTTCTTGCAAATAGTCCCTTTCCATCAATCTTTTATGCTCCCTTCCATTACTGGAAAGCTGCCATTACGTCACCCAAAACCTTCTCTTTTCCAGACAATCTCATCTCTCATGTCTTTCCTTGAAGGAGAGGTACTTCATCCCTCTAATCATATTGGAGGCCTTCTCTGGCTTACTCCATGTCATTCCTGTGTTGGGGACCCCAGAGCTGGATGCAGCACTCCAGGTGGGGTCTCACCAAAATGAGGTTGGCCTTCTGGGCTGTGAGTGCACATTGCCAGGTCACGCCCAGCCTCTTATTCACCAGCACCCTCAAGTCCTTCTCAGCAGGGTTGCTCTGGACCTGCTCATCCCCCAGCCTTTGTTGGTACAGGGTTTATCCCCAACCCAGGTGTAGCACCAGCACCCAGTTTAGTTGAACCTCAAGAGTTTCTCATGGGTCCAAATACTGAGCTTGTCCAGGTCCCTCTGAATGGCATCCCATCCTTCAGGTTTGTCAATGGCATCACTCAGCCTGGTGTCATCTGTAAACTTGTTGAGGGTGCACTTGATTCCTTTGTCCATGTCATTAATGAAGATATTAAATGACACTGCTCCCAATACAGACCACTGAGGGACACCCACTGTCCCTGATCTCCATCATGGCCCTGAGCTGTTGACCACTACCCTTTGGATGCAACTGTCCAAACAATCCCTTATCCACTGAACAGTCCACCATTCAAATCCATATATGTCTAATGTAAAAAGCACGATGTTGTGGGGGACCATGTCAAAGGCTGTAGACAAGTCCAGACAAATGACTTCTTCCCTTGTCCACAGATGCAGTGACTCCGTCACAGAAGGTCACCAGGTTGGCTAGGCAGGATTCTCCCCTGCTGAAGCTGTGCTGGTTGTCTCAAATCACCTCCCTGTCCTCCATGTGTCTTAGCTTCTGAGAGGATCTGCACCATGGTCTGTCCAGGCATGGAAGTAAGATTATGGAATGAACTACCACACTGAGGTGTCCTGAGGTCACTGCTGGGACAGAGAAGTAAGATTAATATGACCTAAGCTTTAGTTACTTATTTTTCCTCAATTCCAACTTTGATGAACATATGCTTGTCATAGTTCTAGCCTCATCTTTGTTCCCTGCCATTCCTGCCTCAGCCTTCTCCCGGCCGCATACCTGACCCTACTGGCTTGAACATCTTAAACACCTTACTGTTCCTTACTCCTCACAAGATGTTGCTGGATTTCAGCATATCTTCTGTTTCCTCTTTCAAATGTTAAACTCAAGGTATAACAAGAAACACAAACTGCAGGAAATTTTGGTATATTGTGCATCAACATAGAAACTGTTGTTTCTATTTAATAATATGTAATGTCATCTCTGGAATAGTGTAATGTGATAATAGAAAAAGCTATCCTATTGTCATGGTGTCTGTCAAAACCAGATTAGTAATCATTTATCTCAAGTCCACTTCCCCAAACTATGATTATATTTTTAATGAACAATCAAAAACGGTCTACATCCATTGCGTTCCTTGCATATTAGTACAGAATCAATTTATGTGTTTTCAAGGACTGTATTTTTTATGTCTGTAAATCTAGATACTGAGGTTTGATCCATCCCTGCCATTTGAGAGAGGGGATAAACAATGTACTGAACAATTCATGACTAATTTTTTTTACTGTCTGGCAAGAGACAGCTTCACATAGCTATGCCCCAGGGGCACCAGTATTTCTAAAATTAGCAAGGGACAGTCACTAATCCTTTATGAAAAGTGCTAAAGTTTGACATCTTAATTAAGGACTGAGTTTTAGAATTGCTAGAAATTACCAGGGCAAAGTTATGGATCTCAATGGATATTCAGAGAGTAATTGAGAACATCCTGGACCATGAGCTGTGATCCAGCCTATGCTAATCTTCCCAGCTGTGTAGGATTCCTGACAGCTTTTTAGCTGGAGGAAACAGAATCTATTTAAATTGAATTAAGATATATTAATTTATAATGTAGGTTTTTGTAGTTCATCTTCGAACATTAATGGGTGGAGTTGTCTCCTGTACTTAAATTACAGGGGAAATATTTTCTTATTTCTCACTTCTACACATGGCTAGCATTGAAAACAGCACTGAGGCAGCTGGCAAAGAGACTTTTTACACCCAGGAGATCTGTGGCCTGCAGACCAAGAGTATCACTTTCATCCCACTCATAAGCCCAGCTGAAGTCACAAGAAATAGCTTTCCCAGTTAGCTACAGACAGCAAATGAAAGTTGATTATTCAGGTTGTCAACTTGGAATAGTCATCTTCTAGTGGATTAAACTCTAGAAGGATTACTCAGAAAGTTTTGGCAGGCAAAAAAAAACCTAGGAAACTGCCTGAACTGTGAGGGTAACTAAAAGTTTCAAGCATCCATACTGATAGGTCATAGGACTGTGATGCACCAAAAGATAGTATCCTGAGCACAATCAGCACCAGACTTTTCAAGAAAAGGTATGGTACACCTTAGCAGAATAATCTGTTCATAGGCTGAAGGTGTATTTCTAAATCTTCTCTGTTGTTTGTGACCTGAAGCACAAGGGTTTATATCCCTTCTAAAAATGTTTTATCCTACCTGATGCAACTGTGGAAGTTTTTTATGATTGAGATAAATCTACAGTCTTAGCTTTTTCAATTCATTGTAATTTTGTAGCTCCATAGGCTAAAGAGTTCCATAGGCTAATTTTGTACCACGTTAAAATGCATCCTTATATATCCTACATACACAAAGTACATTTGAAACTCATCAGGAAATAAACAGGAAACCCCAAAGTACATTCTCTGTAAAATGTATATATATTTTTTTTTAATTATAGCTGTATCTACACCAAAAAGTGTTTGTCTGTAAAGCTAACCTGTTGGAATTATATTATGAAATCTGGAAGAGGTGTATTAAGTTGCATCAACCAAAGGAACTTTCCCTAGTAGAACTGTGTGCCGAATAATTTGTCTTGCTCATACTTCATTCTGATGCAGCTATGTGGGCAAATGGCACAAAGTGTCCAATCTCCTTTTCTTACTTAATATGATTTGGTAAAAATAATAATAAAAACTTACAGCAGCAATACTTAAGTCTTCTTATGTATAGTCTTCTGCAGTAAAACTATGTCTAATTACTGGGCAATTTCGGAGTGCCTTTTTTAATATAACTTTACAAGAGAAATGTATTATTAGGAGAGAGTGGAGTAGCACATCCACAATTTAATTTTCTGTCTCATTATTTTTTATTTTGTCTTTCAACATTAGTATGTTCCCTTTGCTTGTGTAACCATACTACCAACAATTTCTTTTTAAATAAATTCTCTTGATTTTTAAAATATATGTTGTCTGTAGCTTCCAACACTGCCTGTGCTATGGCTCCTGGGACATTAACTATGAATCATCCCTTGAGTTAATAACTGTTATACATGGAATGAGATCCTGAATGGATATAAGTCAGCAGACAGGCGTTACATGGCTTTGCATCTCATTACAGTTCCTGATGCAGGAATGGTTCGGGATGGGAAGAAACATCAGGAGACATTAATGTTGCTAGAATGCAATTCTATGACTACTTTGGGCCATATGATAACATTACAGCTAATAGTTGTTTCTGTGGTGACTTAGTATGGGATCCAGAGTCCCAAGTCAAAATGTTGGAGGCACATAATCTAAAGACACTTCAGTCTTACTGTGAAGTACACCTTGCATCAAATCTTCATCTAACTTGTTTGACTGTTCTGAACTGATATTCTTCAGCCAAAACTCACTTAAATTCACAGGATCTTTTGCTGCTGATTATGTGGCATTTGCATTTCATATTTCTTTAGGGAGAAAATAAATTGGACTGCTTCCATGTCCAGCAGTCTTAAAAAGGATTTACAAATAGTGGCCTAAACACTGCAAGTGAATTTTGATTTTTGTTTCAGTAAGAGTAGATTCAGTCAGGAAATATTCACTTAACCAGCTAAGTGCAACTGACTCTTAGGTAGAATTTGTCAGCTTTTAAACAGTATACACCTACACCCACAGAAGAATTTATGGCAGGAAATGAATATAGCCAATTGTACCTGTCACAAAGTGCAGGTGAAGAACATAATTGCTGAAACAAGATTTTTGCAAAGTTTAATGTTTTTGCAAGCATGGAAAAACCTTTTACTTCCTAAACAGGTCAAAAACTAATTTTATATGTCATACAGAACTTTTCATGATCACATAATCTTTGATTCATTTAAAAGCCAGAAGCTGAGGTGCCAATATCCTTGTTATTGTCTGTGTTTCACCAGACATTGTTTAGCATAACAGTACAAAAACTGGTTGGCTTTTATTCCTGAGAGATTGCTATCTTCACTCTCCAAAACCACAGTCTATAATTTAAAAAAAAAAGGTCTCTTCTTCAAAAACAATCTTTGTAAATAGGGCTACATAAGTAAGGTTATAAGTATACAGAAATATTTTGTGTATGTTTGTAAAGACACAGACAAATATATATATGAAAATAGAAGAAAATGTTTTCTTTTATATCCCAATGAATTTTCACCCACTAAAACAATAGAAATTATCAACAGACATAAAACTTTAGCCTGCGTAAATTAAATGGTTCTGCTGCATTAACTTCATAAAACCATAATCCTCTCCTCCATAAACTATTACATGCACTGCAACATATCTGATTTATGGGGTGTGGAATCGATGGGAAAAAATTAATGCTTGAAAAACATATTAGAGACATTATTGAACAGATTTTAATTGAGATTTGATTTCAATGCCCCTTATCCACATGATTAATGGGTCCTACCCCTTGACTCCAGCAGGCAGAAAAGAGAGTCTTTAATATGACAATTAAGTATCTGTCTTTAGGTTTTATGTAGCTCTCTCCTCAGATCACTTCATCAGTACAGTGTGGCTTTTGTGCAGATTAAATTGAGACTCAATTTTCTCTATTTTCCAGCACTTACTTATGTTTTATGACAAGCACTAAATCAATTTTATGCTATTATTGATTTTTTCTTAAATGGACAACAAACCATTTCGCCTTTTGCCCTTCTTTTCTACTTTCCTTCTATTTCCTTTTTTCACTGTATGCTTGATATACAGCCAGCTGGAGAAATTTCAAACATTTCCTGAGATTTCTACAGGTCATGCCAATTCATTCACTTTTTACAACATCAGAACTGACAAAGTTAACCTGAAATTCTATCAAAACTTATGAACTTGTATATTCATCTAATGCATCAAAGTTTACAGGTTGGGCTTCTTCCTCTACCTTATCCTTAAAAAGAAAAAAAAAAAAAAAAAAAAAAAAGACAGTGTTTAAGGTTAGAGCCTCCTCTTTTTCAATTACAAAACAAACCAAGACAAAACAAACCATAAAAGACAATCTTTCGAAGAACTTCTGAAATATTTGAACAGCAGCTTCAGCTATAATTTTTGGAACAGTCTGGAAATCTAATTAATACATCGATGTAGGGAGAACCTATTTCATGGCTTGCAGGGGAAAAGGGCATTATCTGCAAGGTGCAATAACTCCTATGAGATGTGGCAACAGCTAGTGGTACACCACACAATTAAGAAGGTCTTGGTTATTTTTAAGGTTCTATCATGTCTGACCTACGGCAAAAATTAACAACTGCCTTGGGCAATAAAAGTTGCACAATTTGTAATCAGATAGCTTACTTTTTTGGCAGAGAATTATACATTAAGAAGGATCAAAGAGAGAAAGAAGAAATGTAATTCAGCTAAAAAAATGGGCTATGCTTGTGGTTTTCTGTCTGTTTAGGGTCATGGAGGAGGATATAAAGAATTTTCCTCTTTCTTTGTTTGAAGTCCACCATACCTGAGCTCACATGATAAAACTGATCTCTAAAACAAGTACAGTAGCTTCATTTTGCTGAAAAAAAAAATAAATTTTTTCACTGTGTTAGGTATTTACCTAATAACATTTTATTTGCAAACCCTCAAAATTTTTAAAAATGTGTTTATAGATTTTTTTTTCCTTCTAAATAACACAAGCTTACCTAATGAATTAAAAAATTATGCTACCTGAAGGATGTCATGGTAACTTTGCTCAGATGATGCTTTCTTCAGCTTGAGGGGAAATCTGTACTGCCATGAATGACAGATTTTGGCCCAAATGGCAATGATTTAGTTCTTTCTAATTGTGATTCTACAGTCTGTGCCCACTTGTGTTTACAGCTAATGTATGTACACACCACATGTGTAAGATGAAAGGAGATGTTTCTTTACAGACTTTCAATACCTCTCCTAGAAGAAAAAAAAAAGTTGCAAAATAATTAGGAAAAAAATCACAACAACATAAAACTCAATCTGATTAAGAAAAAAAATCTCACAATATTAGAGATGCTGAGATTAAGTTCTCTATATGTAATGGAAATCAGATGGTGAATCAATAAGCAGGAGAAAGTTTGGAGCTATAATATTATGCTGTATCTCCTTTAATTTGTAGAATGATGTTCCCCTTCAAGCAAGAATCATGCCAGTAACAACGTCAACTTCCACGATTAACAGGAGACTTGAGGGTTTTTTCCTTTATTTCTTGGCTTTCTCTTGGCATTGAGATATGAAGAGCAATGTCACAAATCAACTTGCACACTGCCTTTCTCCTTCATGTAAAAAAAAAAAAAAAAAAAAAAAAAAAAAAAAAAAAGCTTTCCTTGCAAGTGCCAGATGCATGCGATGTTGTGAATTCTGCATTCCCGTAGCAAAGAGCAGAGGTGCCCTGAAGTCTCTGCTTCTAGCTTCTAGCTGGAATTCAGTCACGCTGCTCACACATTCCTCAGCTGTAGACTAATACAGAATGAAGACACACCATTTCAATCCTTTGGAGAAACAGCTGGTTTCCATCTTAGACTAAAGGCTCCTTATTAATTTGCTCCACTTGTTTCTGTGTTGGTTTTGCCATTTTTTGTTTTTACCATCAATGCTGTTAATATTGACATTGTTACTGCTACTGTTACTATAATAATATTAATCACCACATTTTGTGTACATGAGTATCATATACACACTGCAAACCATGAAAATCCTGTAGTATCTTGTAGTTTCCTTTCATGTACCCAAAAGCTGGTGTGACTTGGGTTTCCTAAACCTTTGCTTATCTTGTTAGCATATTTTTCTCCTGTGATTTAATCTTTTCTCCATCAGTCCTATTTATCCATTGTTTCCCTTTTAGAACTGACTTTTTAAAAAGTAAAATATACAGTAAAATCCTTTTAAAAACAGAAGCTTTTTTTCCAAATAGATACAAATAATTTGAGTATACTGTTAAAATGTTTCTTGTTGCTTGCTCTGGCTTTTCCAATCTATGTAATTCTTATTAACCTTATTTAGTTATTTTCTGGCCTTGTGTTTTACCTGCCTGTGGTATTCAGTCACAAAGGTAAGTACCAAAAAGAAACAGGGTACTACAGTATAGTTTGTGGGTTACAGTATCTTCTCCCTTACACATCACATCACACGGTGAAATATTTTTGTCCAAGTGCCTTGTACAGAAGATGCAAAAGACAATTGAGACACTTAAATGCTTTCAGAGTGATAAATCCACAATAAAATTCCTGTATTCCAGAAGGGCAAATTACCCCAATAGACAGCTATGTTGAGAAAAATCAACCTGCTTAAAGAAACAAATGCTCTGTGTATGAAATGTTAGTGCAGATGAGTACATACTCCACGAAAACTATTTTTTCTTGTATGTAAGCAAATGGCACCGCGTCCATTAAATTGAACTGGATTTTCGGTTTAGCGCTGGGGACAACGGGTTTGTTTGAGGGCTCCAGAGTCCGTAATGCAGCCCTTGAAGGAGAGCCAGACAATACACGGGAGCACGGAGCTCGCAGATGATCCCAGCGCGGCGTTATCGGACGGAGCCTGCAGAGACCCGGAGACCTTTGTGTTTGGCGCCGGCAGCGGAGATTGTCAGCTTTCTGAAATGAGCTGCCGGCCTAATCTAGGATCGCACCCATTCAGATCAATAAACAACAGCAGTAGCGCTGCGCACCGGCCCCGTCCCCAGGAGCGCAGAGGCCTGGGTTTTTCCTGCTCATCCCGGCCTGCAGCGCTGCGCCAGCACGGCCCAAAGGAGGCCGCGGGGCCCCGACTGTGTGCCCTCCAGCCCGGCTACCTGCTGGAAGCCAGGGCCGTGCCAGGCTGGCCGGGAGCCGCACCGCAATTACAGTCTCACCTTCACCAGGTGCATACAACACGTCTGGGGTATCTGGGGCTGAGCACTGCCCGGGCCGGGGCTGTTGCCTGGCGACCCCGCAGGGCCGGGCGGGCGTAGTTGCCTCCTCTCCCTTCAAGGAGCCGGAGGGATTCGTCTGGAAACGGGCTGTAATTCATTCCTCCTCCCGTTAAATCTGCACGGGTACGGAAGCGAAGTCTCTGCACAGGAGACGGTGTCGAAAGCAAAAGAAGGTAAAAAAGATCATCAGAGAAAGGATTTAAAGTACCCCAGGGGAAACGGCTCTGTGCCCTGGGGTCCCTCACGCCTGTTCCCCTCGCCTCCCCGTCCCTCTGCAGCGCCTACAGTAAAACACCTTAACTCAGCTCCAGGAGAGGGGAGGGAGGGGAAGGGACCACCTTCAGAGTACAGCTGGAACTGGAAGCTGTCTGCCTCAGCCGTTAGAAATATGTGGAGAAATTACCTATCATTCCCTGTAGAGACATCCAGCAACCATCCCAACCCAGCTTTTCAGTTCGGTGATAATATGCTCCTATCAGTTTTAATAGCCCCATGCTGGATTCAGGAGGTATTATGGATTGTACAGCAAGCATATTGTCATTAAATTAAATTTTCAGAACATTCCCCAGCTCATCACAAATACCACAGAGAGTAATCATAATCGGTTCTCAACACATGTGTAATTGCCTTCAGCTGGCGTTTTTTACAGTTGACATTGTTCAGCAGTGATAAGGTGATTGGTGATTTGAATACACAGCTTGTTTCATAGCTGCCGTAATTGAAATATGGTATGTGTGAATGGAAGATTACATTAAGACCTAGGATAATCACCTGACATGAGAGTAATTGAGTCTACAATCTGCCACTGAGTCTCTCAGGGAGGGCTGAAATGAAAAGAAGCCATTAGTAGATTATGCCACTGCTGGCTCGGCTCGGCACAGCTCTGGAGCGCCGGGATGGCATTCCTGGGCGGCGGGACGGGCATCGCCAGCCGGGCTGGACTCGGCTGCGCCCTCCCCGGGCCAGGCGGCACCGCCGGGAGCACCACTCAGCTTTCCCTGGGGGAAGCGGGACAGGGAGGGAGCCTGGCGCCAGAGCAAACACTTCCTCCTAGCTTGGGAAATATTGCTTCTTTATTGTCCAGGTGGCGGAGACAGGGGACCGATCCCTCCATCCCATCCCTTCGGGAAGGGCTCTGTGTGTCTGTAGAAAAAGTAGAGCATGGATTCATCCTGATAGGTTCAGGCGTAAATTGTCAAACTCTTAACTGTTGTTTACTGTTTATGAGAGGACCAAGCATGTGGAATCTAAAGAGACAATGAAAAGAGTGCTTTTATTTTTTAGTAGTTTTCAGGATGTGGTCTGTATGAGATACTCTCTTTTAAAATCAAAGTTGGAGGTACACTGAGGTTAATTATACAATGGGTAATCAAGAGGAACAGGTGTAGCTAACCTTTAAATATAAATTTAATAAGGTGCCAGCAAATCTGAAACAAATATTTACTCCGAGTGTCCAGACTTAATGGATAAAAGCATAATTGCTTTTTAAGGGGAATATTTTGTTAGTCACTGAGGATTATTTAGTGATGGAATAGTCTCCCTTTATTTATTTCTTCTTTTGTAAGGTGGTATGTTTTGTTGGATTTTTGTTGCTCTTTTTGTGTTTTTCCTTTTTTTTTCCAAATTTACTGTACATACAGCTCAAAAACCCTGAACAAAGAAGAATTACAAACCCAGCTGAGATAAACATGTCAGAATTACTGTTAAGAGGCTGATGCCCAGTGTTTAATGGCTGGAAAAGATGATCAAGCATTTGTGCAGCTACCCCTTCAAAAATTATCATTGAGCCAATGATAATCCAGTTATAATAATGAGCACTGAGTCAATTAAGCTTAGCATGCAGAGAAACTACTTTTATTATTAAATAACTTGTTCTCTTCCATCTTTAAAAAATAACATTGGCATTATGAAACCACCTATTTTACTGATAAGCCATAACATTCAGGTTAGAAGCCTGTGTAAAAAGCTACCTCTAGCATAGCATGACTAACTTGAAGAGTATAATTCCATCAGAATCTGAGATTCTCCTTGGAGACGTTATGAATCCCCATTCTCTCATAGTTTTATAGTGTGTGGTAATTTTCAGAATCCAAAATCCAGCTGTATTATCTTGGAAACTGCTATAGGACACAGAGCGCAGCACACTGTTTTCCACACACAACTGATAGTTAGCTAACAGTCTCCTGGCCAATTTCAGTTCTTTCCTTACAACCTTTTCAGAATAAATTTTGTATCTAGCAGAAGTATCTTGCACATTTTTTTCAACTATTCCTGAAGTCTGAACTCTATCTAGTGCTTGTAAGAACAAACCTAAAAATGCAATGGTAAAAGAATAGTGGTTAGGATTGTTTATATTTGGATTCCACTTGAAATAACATTAGGCAGAAGGAAATTTTTAAACAATTAGGATCTGTACAATCCAATGCAATCTCACTAAAAGCAGAAGGGTCCAAGACTGGATATAGCTGCAGCAGTGAGGTACAAATGAACAAATTTCTAAATAGTGCAGTATCTTCCTCATCACACTGTTCACAGCATGCACCCAAGGTTGCTGCTTTGAAGGCTACAGCTGTCCCAGTGAGCCCACACCTTGGCAGAGTCAAAGACTCTTTGATTTGCAAAAAAGTGAGTACCAGATTAAAGTTTGGATCCCAAGCTCTTTCTGTAGGCTTGCAGTTGAAAAGTCCCCAGCTGTAGGGAAAACATAACTAATTTTATCTGGAAGATAAAATACCAATAATAGCAATAAATGCGGAATGGTTAATATATTTTCAATCACTTAAAAAAAAAAAACCTATTTAAAGTTTTAAGGAAAATTATTTGAAGCCTTATTCTCATTTATGCAAAAATGCTTTCTCTTTGAAAATCCATTTATCTTGACTTGAACAATGATGGTGAAGTCACTTGGATTTACCGGAAGATCAGAATATGAAAAATAATTCTCCAAGCAATCAACTCTTAGGAGCGCTTAAAAAGGAACACTCAGTTATGCTGTGAGTAATCTGCATGGTTCTTTTTGGGCCATGAAATCCGTCCTTGGCTTCGTAAAACTTGGTGGAGAGGGTTTTTTTTTTTCCAGATCAAGAGATACATAATATTCAAGAATATGATGAACTGTAACTTCAGAAGGTTCTGAAACTTGGTACTATTGAGGAGCAGTAACCATCATGAGCACAAGAGAACCTTTCAAACCTCTGGAGAGTTTGCATGAGCATCTGTTATGGGGGTTAAAAACTCTGTGGTTACACAATGAAAATCTTTTGGAGAATGTTGGCAGTTGCAAACATGGAGAGAGGAAGCTGATTTGTTTATCTTTGAGGGATAGAGAGAAGATATTCATTCATTTCAGTGTTACAGGTTTAAAAAATCCTGCTTGAAAAGAGTATCTGAGGATAATTCTGACCAACAGAGCCTGAAAGGACCCTTTTATCTCATTACTGCCCCCAGAGGGACCACAAATTATCCTCTCCAGTAACATGCCAGCAGCTGATTATTTCACTCGCTTATTTCTTTGGAGGGTCAAAGAACCAGCCTCTATTTTTTATCTAATATCTCTTATGGTATGGACAATTCAGATGGTTTTTATTTCTCCTTTTTGAGAAGTGTATCTACTTTGCACTTGTCAGGCAACTCTTTGATGTAATGTTGCCAATGGGCTTCTCTACTAAGCCCATTAAGAACAATATCCCAATCACAAGATTATCCCTATACAGTTATACACTTGTCCATATTACATATGTTTTAAGAACTATGGTTTCAAGCCAGAAGAAAAGGTCCATCTTGCCTTGAGCTATGCTAAACTTTCCTCTGTTAAAAGTTTCTCTAACATATATTGAAAAATTTAAGACAAGTCCCTGCAACTTTGCAAGTAGGGCAGACAGTCATGGCTTTGGTTTGTTTGACTATAAATTGCTGAAACAATGCAACTTAAAAAACTATACAGTAGTACTGTATGACACTGTCAATATCATTTATAGCACAATTTTACACAAAGGCAGGAGAATCATAAAAAAAAGGAGTAAGTCCTATCAGGTGCCCTAAAATACCTTATGTCATAAATAAGTCAGATTTCTTAGAGGAAAGCAATAAAGTTCCAGCAGATTCGATTTTTCCCACTAAATAATCACCCTGACCTTTTTCACTAACTTCACAATAACAGTTCTTGAAGAAGCAAGCAGAAACAGTGAGAGATTTGTATGGCAAACCCATGTCTAAAGCATGAAGAGAACATAGAAGAGCATTGATGGTACTAGTAAACAAAAGACAACATGGAATATAAAGCAAAAACAAATACTAATCAAAATCAGTGGGCTTAATATTTATAAAGGAATATGTTGATAAAATACCGGGTGCACGAGAAATTACACAGAAGTATTTGGAGATTTTAAAACTCTCTTGCAAGAGAAAAATACCAGAAACATATTCAGCCCCCTCCTCAAACTGTTTCTTTAACTTAGGAAATAGTTTCAGTCACAGTTGTTTTGTAAAAGTTGATAAACTAATTGGTAAAATAACACCGGGCATGACTTTGGCACCAGAAGATATATTATTAGGATACTTAATTCAGAATTCCTAATTCCTATGGGTTTTTGCCTTAACATTAAAATTAATAACTTCTACTGAAAATATTTTTCTTTATTATCATCACATAAATAATCTTGTCTTCGTATTGTTAGATTTTTCTCAAGGTAATTCATACATTACACAAGAGAAACATCACTAGAGGTTCTTACAACTGTTTTATATCAGAGGATGAAGAATTAGATTTTTAAAACAGCAACAATTAAAGCCTTGTTCTGTCACTTTTAAAATCTAAAAGGAAAAAAAAAGTCATTTTACAGAGGAGAAAAGAGATCACAAACAAAAAGTTTTATCACCTGAGAAAGGTGCAAAACAAATAAGAGGATAATTGATGAAAAGAAATAAGCCTTTAAGTGTTGGTGCCAGAAGGAACTAAAATTGGTCTTTATTCACTGAAACAAAATCAAAGTATTCAAATTTGTGGCACAAAAGTGGCACAAAAGCTCCAAGATCAGTACCATACTACTTTCTGGAAAATAAATTTGTTGCTGCTACTCTCCAGATGCCTAAAACCATGAACATTCCAAGTGCTGTGCAAGCAAAGAGGACTTCAGCAATACAGGGGTGTGTTACATTTTACGGACACACTTTAATTAGAGTTAATAATTTTTCCTTCCTCTGATGATCAAAGTGCACTCACATAAGCAAAAATTCCTAAGAATACAACTTTTTGCCTTTAAATAAATGCTTTATGTATACAAAACCACAGTCTATTGAAGGTTGTATAGTAATGCTTCAGCTGTACAGGAATCCTCAGGTTTCAAAACGTCTTTTGTACAGAGAAGTTGTCCTTAATTTATTTGTGTGAATATGAAAAGTACTCACTTGTAATAAAGCTAAAACCTCAGTATCTTCTGTCTTTGTGTAGCTAATACTCAAGATTTGTTGTTTTGACACGAATCTTGTATCTTAGCCTATGCTACAGGCTCCACAGTTCCACAGTTAGATGTTTACTATTTTATTTTTTCATTCATCTCCATGCAGAATTAGTATAGTTCTTTAGTATGAGTTCTCAAATAGTGTCTTGTGTTACTTCTTCATAGTATCAATATCATTTATAAGTCTATAATTATTACAGCAAATATAATTAAAGACTGCTTCTAAATGTGACTTACTGATCCTCACTGGAATGCAATAGCTTTTCAGGTTAAGACAGCTACAATTGTATTCTGAAGTTTTTTGACTTTCAAACCCAGGGAATTTTACTTCTTTTACTTTCAGGAAAATCTGAGCGAAGAATATTAAAAAATCTCTAGCAAAGAATAACTGCAGCATTAATTGATGGGGTGCCAGTTCTAGTGAACTGGGATATGTGAATAATGATAATTCTTAATTCATCTAATGTCAGATTTTAAAAAACATCTTTCATATTCACAGTGATTCTAAAAAGCAGGGTTTAGGCTGCCTCCTGTGTACATGGGATGCTGTTGCTGATTCAGGTCTCCGAAAAAGACCCAATCCTGTTTGATTAGTTCTAGCAGACACTTAGCTGTTGCCCACCCTAGAATAAGTTGTCATTACTCTGCCACCAAATTAGCTTTAGACCTTGCCATTAAAGAAGATGTACTTACTCTTACTCAGTGTTAGTGCCAACCGTGAAATAAGAAATGCAGTACAATTCCAAAATGCCCCAAAGTTACTCTCTGGAGACAAGGCTGTTGATGACTTATCCTAGATCAATCATCATTGAAGGTCGCCTGTCCTATTTGGCAATATTTGTTCAGTAACTAATAAAGATCAGCCTGCAGTTATTTATATTAGGTTATCATCTCTCCAGGGTGAAGCTTAATCCATTTTACAATGTTTTTCCCAACAAGACAACATGAGTTTCTCTGTCTGAAAATGAATTAAGTGCATGGTTTCTAAATATGGGATCTGACATTGTTCTTGTTACAAAAAGCAATTTATTCCCCAAAAGGCTTACACTTCAAAGGTTATATAAAAAGGTTCAAATATCAGTGCTATCCATTTTTCAATTACTGGGCTTCCTAACACCACTAGCTTTTGGACAGATAAGCAGTGGTATCAGTTTTCTTATTAAACATCTCATAGGTTTCCAATTCAGCATCCCAGAGAAAGCAAATTTATTGTAATACACTGAGCTTCTTTTGAAGCAGGAGTATCCAGATTGTTTCCCACAAGACTATATGGTATATCTAATAGTATCTTAAAGGGGTGTTTATGAAACACTAGATACTTATGATTGTGATTATTGCTGCAGATTAGGAAGCTTGACTATGGCCAGACTTTCTTATCCATTGAAAATTTTTAGTAATAGAAAGGAAATCGGTTTCATCTACCAATGAAAATTGGAATACACTTGTGAAATATGACTGTTCCAAGGTGATTCTGTCTCCCAATACTGTTATAAAGTTCAAATAAAAAACAGTGAAAATAACAGAAAAACTTTTGCATAACATTCTGTGTATGTTCATAGCTTCTGTAACAATTAGCAATATCAAATATAACAAGGTAACAGCAATAATAATAACAATAATAATGGCCTTTAATTTTAAATAAAATATTCTCTCTTACCAAGATATCATTCAAGTACTGTAAGTAGTAAGTATATTAAAATGGTTTCTCTTTACAAATTAATAAAATTCCTTTTTCTAATTTCTGACCATACTTTAAGGACAATATAACCAAGCTTTGACATATTTTTAGTGGCAAGATGTATGGGAAATCTTTCAGAGTTATGGATCAGCACTGAGTCATAGCAACAGGTTTAGGGCTTGCTTCTGCCAGGAATTTCTTGGAGGAGGAAAAGAAAATGTTGATAAATTCTAAGCCTGAGTGAGAAGCCTGGTATGACAGCACTTACTAAACCTGCCAAAAATATTCATCTGATGCTGATTGCAGAAACTCATTGTTTTCCATCTCAGATGAAGACTGCAGTAAGAAGTGATATGTGTTGATCTGAATTTGCCTCCAGATTATGTCTTTTTTTTTTTTTAATTGTTATTTTGACAAAACAATGTTTCATTTTTAAGTAGATCAGACTGATGTTTGTAGGGCACTGGTAAAAAAAGAAAAATAAAATAAATAGAGAGAGGAAAAAGGGACCACTACAGTGAAATTGTTCAAAACCTGAAATATTATAATATAAGTAATGTAAATAATAATGAATTGACCATTATAGCTGGCACATAGCAGCAATATACAAGGGCATGCTTTGTTTAGAAAAGACACGAACACTGTGCATCAAAAACATCATGACCTGCCCTGCAAAATAAAACCAAAAAGAATTCATGGAGCAGTTAAGATTAATTATGTTTCACAGGTAGAGAAACTGGGGAAAGGTTTAAAGGAGAAACACGTTCTTCTAGGCTCATTTTTATGTTCTCCTTTGGCTGGAGGAGTGCTTTGCAATGCAAGTTCTAAAATTCTTGCTGTCAGAAAGTGTATGAGTTTAAGAAATTTTAAGGAATAGTGAATTAAACTATGGACTTAAAAAGAAATTAGAACAGAATGAAATAAAACACTCATTCATGAAAGACAATTTTTCCCAAGCTTTTTGCTCATACAAGTTATATTTATTTCACAAATACAAATCCAGTAAACCCTTGTAGATGTCAAAAAGACAAAAAAAAAAAAAAAAAAAAAAAAAAAAAAA
>VXBR01010364.1:323756-375548 GCA_013400215.1 Cisticola juncidis
AAAAAAAAAAAAAAAAAAGGAGAACTATGTAAGAAAATAACAATAGATCTGGAGAAGTTGGAAAATGCAAGATGGGAAATAGCTAAGGATCTGGTTACAGGAAGGCCTGCTAGAAGTTATCTTAAACGGACAACTATGACAAGAATGGATTCCGTGGCACCAGCAAGGCTTGATCTTGGAATTGAATGCAGAGAGCAAAATGCTGTGAGACACTGTCACCCTCAAAGAGGGCAGGAATTAAATACTCACATGTAATTTTCAGAAACAGACTTAAACCTACTTTTCCAAGTATCCTTGATATAACTTCATCAATAATTTGGTTGCAAAAAGGAGAAGTATGATTTTAAGGCACATGTGGAAGTTAATCCATTTGAGTTGAAGAACTGGTAACATCATACAACAAAGCTGGGACACAACCTCATCTGGAATAATACTTAAACCTGTAATAATTCATGCTCAGGGAGAAGAATCAAAAGTGAAATGGTGGAGGTAAATCATTGTCATGAGAACTAACATCTATGAAAACTAAAATATATTCCACCTAAGGAGGAACCTAATAAGGAGGTTGAAAAGATACATTCATCTATAAATATTTTGCATCAGTCAACAAAAAAAAAAAAAAGGGAAAGGAGATATCAAAGCAAAAGTACAATCATGTCACAAAAAAGGTTTCGGATATACAATGCCTATAAATTATTACACTCCAGAAAAAAGAAAGGATATTCTTGCCATAGGACAAGTAATATTATTTTTCATCTAGGGCAGTGAGATAGAGAAATGAAACAGACTTTGAAAGAGAGTTATGTAAATTTTCTAAGTAATAGAGTTTATAGCCATGGCTAATGACCTAGACTCTACATTTCTGGTGAGAAAACATGCACAAAACTGAAATGAAGTTGAACTTAGTAGGCTACTTATAAAATAATATGTATTTCAAAAGATCTCATGCCAGATATCATGGAGATTTTTCTACCTGTTCCTAACATTCAGAATGGTGATAATTGATCCCCTCTCCTATTTTTCTTTTTCAATGCTTTCCAACTACCCTTCTCTGTGAGCTAAATCCTGCTTTTTCGTAGAAAAGATTTTATTAGAGTATATGAGATTATTGAGGTTGGGTTGCTAAACCTTCATTGCTTCATGTAGCTACATCAAAATATTCCCAAGAAAAAGTTCAGCTGAGGGAAGAGCACAATACCTGGTTAGCCTGAATAAATTAATACCAGTTTCAGAACACTCTTATTTCTGTTTGATATCTTCAGCCTTTACCAGTTTCACTGCAATGTGATGCAGAAATACTGAGCTATGAAGGATTTCTCTTTTTCTTAGAAGTGCAGAAACAGAAGGTTTAAGTGCCTGCTTGAACATCCTAAATTTATTGAGGGTTCCATCCTTTAAAATAATTGCAGAATTACTAGGATATTTGTAACTGCTAAATTTATACTTATGTAAGGGTATAATCACTGTGTAATATGTATGCAGAGGTCATAGAACAAGGCTTTGGATTGCTTATGTTTTGTTCCTGTGGGCAAAACAAGATTCTCAGCTGGTACTTGGGGGTTTATCTTAATTAATATCTTATATCCAGGTCTCACCTTAAAATCTATCCTATTGCAACTGATTCAGTCATTTACTTGCAACATTTTGTTACTATAGCATCCAAAGCACTGCTGCTGCTATGATGTGGGATCAAGTAATCAACATCCATCATTCCAATATTACAATCTACGTAATGTTCATATTTGATGTTCATATTCATGTATATTTCTTTATCATTGTATTTAGGGAACATGGATGTGAATACGGCATAATCTATTTCATAAAATTCTTTGAATTAGGCATCTTTGTTCTACTAGTAACGGTTAGTAAGAAAAATACACTAGCCTAAATTAGTTATTTTCTTTCCTCCATTGATAATTAGCACTAGAGGGGATGAGTATGAGTTACCTATTAACTCCAATTGCTATGTTTAGCAGTGCATCCAGAAAAATACATTATCAGTCACAGTAAATTCCTGCTTCATTTCTTGTTTTTCTTTTCAGAACTCATCAGAAAAGGGAAACTTACAGCTGTAGCAGACCCTCACACTGCACTTTGTTCAAACCAATGTTTGTTTATATTATATATTTGTCATATGAATACTCGTATTATTGTTTAATGGTGTTCTTCTGACTATAAAAAGTGCAAGTTAAGTATTTACTATTATGATAATGGACTAGCGCTGTACAATCTGTTTTTATATAAAATATTTCATCAAATTGAGTCAAATTTTGCCACAATCAGGGATATAGGGGTAGCTCTATGGACTTTGGTAGAGTCAGGAAATAATCCGACCCCGTTACTTAAAAATTAAAGGAATTTCATCTTAGTACATAGCCTTACAAAATCATCACTTCTTCCACCTCAGATGCTACCTTCATGAAACAGCTAATATTTATTTTCATGTGGTTCAGAAACTCTTATTCTGTTAATGAGTCCTAATGTTTATATGTATTTATATAACTTATTGTGTTTGTAGCTTAAATGAAACAAGTTCTTATTGTTCAGTTGATGAGTTATATTGAAATATGAAGCTTGTCCTACTGTAAATTGTTAGAAATAATGAATACTTAATAACATGGATTTGCACACAATGGTATCATAATTAATAATGTGCAGAATATCTGGTCAAATAATTTAACTATCTGCTCATAATTAAACTAGATACTCTTGCATCTTTTTCCCCTTAAGATACTTGACATCTGTAGTAGCTATAACTACAGGACACAGACATCAAAGTACAATGACAGGAACTTAAGTAAAAAGATGTACTCTGGTTGGGACTGAGTACAGGAGGGTAGACACCTAGATTTTCAAAGCCAGGTGGTGAAAGGTTTGAATGGAGACCTGTTCATTTGTGTTTCACTCTGGCACTAGACTACTCATTAATCCCAGCTTCCATTTTTGTGCAAGAGAACTTCCTCTCCTTGTGATAGGCTTCTGGTACTGTATTTTATCTGCATATATCATCACAATTGTTCCTGTCCTTCATATAATAGCCAGAGCATCTGTAATGACTACTGCCATGGAAAGTACTTGTTGATTATGAAATTGAAATCGATCTCCTAGACACTTTTAAGTGCATTAGAGAATGGCCTTAGAATTCAAAACTGGTTTTTTACAATAGGATGACCAGGAAAGAAACAGGATGCAGTTGAAGAGGGGCACAAGGGAAATAATACATTTTGGTATAATCTGCTCCAGAAATGACAAAATGGAGGAGGATTGGTTAATTAGTAAAGATGGAAAAAAGAGTCTGAGGGATTAGATAAAGATTAGAAAGAAATCTAACTCATCAATGTCATACAGTTCCAGAAAAACAAGTATAATACTGGCTTCTAAAAAATGTGATGTGGAATAGTCCCTTCCCCCTTCTTAGAACTGGAAAAAAGAACCAGTTTTGGTAGGTATTGTAGGCAGTTTTAATTAATGCAGAGAAGACATGCACAGACTAGAAAAACTCAGACTAGACAAACTAGTTTGCAACAGGATTGTCTCAGTTTCCAGGAAGTTTGTGGTTGTTTCATCTCAAGATAAAAAAGAGCAGAGGAAAAACTGTCAGGAATCTCTGTGTACATCAAAAATTTTCATGCATAGATAGAAAGGAAATACCACATATAAAATTCAGTGCTATGGGATTTAGTACAAAATGTTTATCTTGATCTTTTAAGGATATCTTTGATTAATTCTCATGAGATGACAATGTGAAATGCTGCAGGCTCTGGTTTGTTTGGGTTTTTTTTTCTTTTTTTTTTTTTTTTTTGTGCAATGGTGGACATTTGTTCTATTGTCTATTATGTGTTTCAAAATACAATTTTTTTTCAAAGAAAGACATTATTCCTGCTTGGAAAGAAATTATAGAATCATAGAATATGCTGAGTTGGAAGGGACTCATTAGGATTATCAAATCCAACTCGTGGCCCTGCACATGACATCTCAAAGAGTCACTCCCTGTGCCTCAGAGCATAAATGCTCTTTGAACTCTGTCAGGCTCAGTGCTGTGACTAGCTCCCTGGGGAGCCTTTTCCAGTGCCCAACAACCCTCTAGGAGAAAAAAAAAATCCTGATGTCCAATCTAAACCTCCCCTGACCCAGCTTCATGCCATTCCATTGGGTCCTATCTCTGGTCATCAGAATGAAGAAATCAGTGCCTGCCCCTCCCCTTCCCCTCACAAGGAAGCTGCAACTGCAGAGAAGTCTCCCCTCAGTATCCTGTTCTGCAGGCTGAACAGCCCAAGTGATTCCAGTCCTTCCTCATACGGCTTCCCTTCAAGGTTCCTCATCATCTGTGTTGCTCGCCTTTGGATACTATCTGATAGTTTAAAGTCTTTTTTTATACTGTGCCACCAAAAACTGCCCCAAACAGTCAAGGTGAGGCTGTCCCAGTGCAGAGCAGAGTGGGCCAATCAGGGCCTGCTTTGGTGCTTTGATTTTCTGCCTACCAGGAAAAGAACAATAGCCAGGAGACTCGGAAGGAAGTAGACTAGAGTAACAGTGTCCCAAGTCATACTCTTCTTCCTAGAATTTACTACTTGCTGTCTGTGACAGTTTCTTCATCACCCTGCCTTTTTTGAATTCCACTGTGAATTTTTCTATTTAATAATAATTCTCAGCGCTTACTTGCTTAAGAACACTTTGAAGAAATATCCATTAGCAGAGACGAAGGTATAGTCAAGGGATTTTAACTTGCAGTTGTGTATCCCCTCAGTCATTATGACATGGAATCTTGAAGTAGCCAAGACTCTTTGTAGGTGTCAGTACTAGAGTTAACCTAAGAATTAGCTTGGAAAAAATCCAATTTGAAATGTGGAGTTTCGTGGCTTCTTGGTCAGAATTTGGCCAATTTTTCCAGCATTAAAGCTTTTACTAGTCAAGTTAATAGACATTTCAGAAATCTGTTATGGTTATTGTATTTAGCCTAAACAGCCCACAGCTGTTTACCTTTCACACATACAATGTATTTAGTATTTTAATGCAGAGTACTCAATCTGTGTAGGGTATGCTAGTTATTAATTCCTGTCTAGGAAGAAATTTGGTTTAATTCTTAGATGCCTAATTCAGGGCTACTGATACCAAAAGACAAGAAAATCAACAGTTTTGTAGGTGCATTCCCAAGACAATATGGTATAATCAAAATCTTCTGTCATTCTCATATCCATATGGATGCACTCTTGAATTATAAAATTCAAATAGTGAGTGCAAAGACAGTATTGCTCTTCACTGAATTTTGAATATATGGAATAATGGAATTTTTTTACACATACAGCCCAACTTTTCCATTATTATAGAAAAAGCAACATTTTTCCATCACAATGAATACAGCACTACAACACAATCATTAAAAATGTGTTGCTGGTTGCTAAGTGGATAATGCATGGCTTTTAATTAGCTTGGAAATAAGCTCTCTTATACCACGAAGAGTACAGACATGCTAACCTTAGCTGGAGATTCTTCAGCAGAAGTACTGAATAAATACTACATAATGCAATAAGCTGGATATTCATACTGAGAATGAAATTCAGTATTGTATTGTAAAACCAATGTAGTTTAATTTGATTTTATTAATTTCTATAGCACGGTAGTGACATGTAATATCAAAGTGAAATCCTTCTATTCCTCATTTATTTAGTAATCTCTTCTGGAATCTGCAAGGAAGATATGTAACCCACACATAATCAGTGTGTTTGAGACACTGGGCTTGGTGTGGAGCTTTTTTTCGCTTGTTTGTTTGTTTTTCATTGAAAATAGAAGAATTGTTTACATCACATTGCCATTAAAGACCATTTAAGTTGCCCATGTGTAGCTGATGGATTTGCACATCTGGAAAATGAGACCTGGTTTAGCATCTGGAAGCTTTACTGTTTGTGAGGAGGTGAAATATAGAAATACAGACTGAAGTAACATTCTGACAATATAATTGTAAACTGAGCACATATGAGAAGCTTTGAGTGACTACAAGCAACTTTGGCCACTCTTCTGGGCATAACTGAAATCACTGCATTAGGTTTGGTATCATTTGAGACAGTTAAATTCCTCTGCTCCACTCAAAATGTAGTAGATGTTAGAGATCCAACTTTGGAATCCACTGATATTTGAGATTATTGACATATTATTTTCAAGTCTGAGGCAAGCATTTCTGCTGTACCTGAAATTAAATTAGTAGGCTAGCAACAAGACAAAAGCCAGCAATGCACCACAAAGGCCATGCCACCTTCCATTTTGAACTGGTAAGAAAAGAAGAGGACAAACTCAGTCCTCCTGCAAAAATCAGCTCATTGCTTTTACTGGGTTTAGAGCTGATCTGGATTGGACTAGAAGAGTTTGTTCATTCCATTTAGTGTCCAGAAGATAAAGAATTGTATGGCTCACACAGCAACCATTTGCTTACCAGTAATACTGTAAAGCAGTGTGGCATTAAGACACAAGAAGTACAGAAACAATGGTTAGCTTCAATCACATCATGAATATTTTCAATTGGGTTTGGGGAGACTTAAGACTTTTCAGAGCTTTGGGTAGAAGCTGCAGGCTGTTTTTCTTAAGGTTTATTATGTTCAACATTTTTTTGTTGCTTTTATGTTTTATTATTATATATATTTGCAAGGATAGTATAAACAGAAAGCTTATCTGGCCCTGCCCCTGTTTGCTTGCAGCCTAGTGGTAATATGAAAATATGATGGGGGGGATGCATAAGGGTAGGGAAAAAGTTATGGGGAAAATAACTGGATGTCTTGGTTTTATCACATACCTTGATAGTTTCATTGAACTTTTCTTTTCTTTCTTTCTTTCTTTCTTTCTTTCTTTCTTTCTTTCTCTTTCTTTTTCTTTTCCTTCCTTCCTTCCTTCCTTCCTTCCTTCCTTCCTTCCTTCTTCTCTCTCTTCCTCTCTTTCCACTTCTTCTTTTCTCTTCTCCACACCTCTGCACTTTCCAAGTGCATGCAATTTCAGATTTTCAAAAGGAAAACCTGCCTCCAGTAGTACATGTTGTCATAGAACTGGACCTTGCACATGCTCTACCCATGAAGAAATAGGTGTTAACAGATAGTCCACTTAACACCTGTGAACTCCACAGCCAACATAAAGTGATGGTATCTTTTATCTTTTAAATTACTATATATGAAAGAAATTTGATTTTATTTTGCCTTACGAAATATGAAAATGTACTTGGATGGTTCATTTCATCTTCAAATTTAAAAGTGCAGCTGAAGTTTGAAATGCAGTATATCTGGAAAACAAGTTCTTTGTTGTCAAGTACTAGAACCCAAATAAGGTGTTAAAATAAAACAGAAGTCACACTTGTCATTTTCAGAGTTAGGTTTGTCCATACATGCTAGTAATATTATGAAAAACTGTTTTCAGAGTTCCTTCTTTCCAAATCCTCCCTAAACCTCCGATTCACCACAAATTATTCTGATTGCTTTTTAAGTCCATCATCTTTACCTCTGTTCTTTCCTTCTTTCCCTTCCAACACAAGAGGAAACCTCCAGGGGAACTTGCAAGATACACAGATGCCTTGGAGGGGAAAAGAGGAGACAGTTGTAGGTTAACTGAGGTCTGGGTTATATGAGAATTTACTTTCCAAAAGAGGTTTGGGTTATTTGAGTAGCAAGCTATGTACAGGAAAGTATGGTAATATATAAAACCCTTTTAGTTCTATCTGATACATTATTCTAGACTTGTGAAAGGACAGATTTGTTTTTCTGAGATGTGCATATCTATACAATTTCTTCTCTTATGTGAGAGCCAAAATTATGCAACTGATAGATTTTAGTGTTTATGCTTCTCTTTTATGCCAAGATTCTGTATGTGATAGAAAATATAATATTACACAAACTTTTTTGTTCTTGTTGTTGCTTTATACATTTTAAGTTTTTTATTGTGGCAGGTTAATTTTAGATAAGAAAATGATTTTTTTTCCTTGAGGAAGAGAGTATAAAGATACTTTTAAAAAGCAGAAATTTCATCTAACACAGAGCACTTGATATTGCATCATGAATGCCCCAAAACCAAACCAGATAATTTCAGAAGTCATAACTTCTGGTCCAGAAAACCCAGGGTATTATTTTCAGAAGCTAGATGCATTTTCGTTATCCAAGCTGAACATTTACAACTCATGAATAAACAGTGGGCCTAAATACCACTTTGATAGTGATTCCTTAATATTGTACCAATAGGTAACAGAAAATTGCAGTCTTCACCAGTAAAAATTTCTATGTTGCAAGCTAAATAACTGTGCAGTAAAATGGTCATCAGAAAAATATTTCTTGGGCAATTATTAGATGTATCACTACAAGTGATCTTTTCCTTTATTTTTTTTTTTTTTACTTTGGCAGCTTTCATTAAATGAATTTTTTAAAAATCTAAATGAACAACTGTATTTTTAATGCAATTTTGTTTCTTCAGGTGGCAGAAAATAATGTCTGCACTTTTCTTTGAAATTAACTTTATTATTATTATTATTGTTGTTGTTGTTGTTGTTGCTGCTGCTGCTGTTGTTGTTCACATCATCATTGCTATCACTACCAGTATTACTTTATCGATAACTTTTCTTTGGTTTATTTTATTAAATCGGTGCATGTTTTACAAATGTATTTAGGAGTCTAAGTCCTAATCTGTCTTCTTAAACACTGAGGGTATATTACTTCATAGTATATTAATACCATTGAAAGTATAATCTTCAAAGATGTGCACAGTGAAAATTGGAAATTAAATACGTTATTTGATGTCAGAGAAATCAAACATCCATTATGAACTAAAATAAACATCCATAGGCAATTAATAAGGGCAGAAAGAACAAGGTACTAGTGAGTTACTTCTTATTTCTTTACCATGGTTCTTTAAAAAAATGTGGAAAAATGAACTCAAATCCATACTAAATAGTTTTATGACACATTTAAATTTTTCCAGTTTTCCTATATTCCAGTCTTAGTTGACCAATTTTCCTGTCTCAACGAGGCTAATTCCATACTGATGGAAAGTGAGCATTGCCCTCTACTTTCTACTTTCTCAAAAGCATTGCATATTCTGCTGGGAAGAAGAAACATAGAAAGGATGATGAATGGATATGGAAAAATGCTGCATGGTCCATCATGCATTTCTACAAGTTGTGTCTCTGAGATCTTCTAGTTTTCTTTCTAGTAGAGTCTCAGATGAACAGAGCCCTCTAGGTAACACATGCACAAATACATTTCTTTTCAGGAGTAGTGTTCAATGTCCTGGAAAAACAGGGATTTTCTTTTTCTTGCAGTGAGAAATTTTCAATTTTGCTGAAGGCAACCTAATCTTATTGAATCTGACAGTCAACAAGACTGAATTACACTTTTTCCAATTTTCTTATTCATAGTAGGTAACTGGGGCAGAGGCTGGGTGATACTACGTAGATGAGCTCTTAGTGACCACAATGATAACTCACCTATATATTCTTGAATCTCGTTCTGCAGTCCTGTGGTTATGATGCTAGTCATCCAAGTGACTCTATTTGAACTTTATTTCTATGGTGTTTATTAGTGTGCCATCAGGATGATTAGAGCTTTAAGTATCTATTTCTTACAAAGGACACTGTGCTTTCTTATAAAGGCATTGTGGGTTGTATGCAATTTTTTTGCCTGTGTTTCTTGAAATGCTGTGTTTCCTGTTTCCTTCTTTAACGCCAAAAGCTTTTGCAAGGAAGAAAGTCAGAGATCTTCCCTTGTCTTTATATAAAGGTGAGTATCCATTTCTAAAAGAAACATTAAGTGCAGTTGTTAAGTAACAGTAGCATATTACTTTGCATTTCTCCTTCTTCCACCTTTCTGTTAGGCCTAAGAGTGCTAGACACTTGAGCACACAGTGACATTACCAGGCATAAACAAAAGCAGCTGTGGCAGAAGATAAAGAACAAAGCCTTCTAACAAATTTTCCTAACTTCGAGGATGAGCAGAACAAGAAAGTAATTGCACTTACAGCATTATTTAAAGGCTTTTTCATTAAATCCAACAAAGCACATAATGAGGAATCTGGAAACATTAAGGGACAGATTTCCATCTTTGATTCATAGTGCTCATCCTGATGAATATTTAAAAATATGATATAGGATGATGTGTATCTGAGATAAGAGCAAGGGCTAAGTTTTCAATGTCTTCTATAATTTTAATTATTTGGAAAAATGGTGAATAAACTCATTTGCTGCAGCTTTGTATCAGTAAATAAGAACTGATTCAAAAATAGACTTGCATGATCCACGCTAACTTCATGAACATTCCCCCAGGGGCACAGCTTTCTACCAGTGGTTGCATGTGTACTTCAGGTCCAAATAACCATGTAACCTAGAACAATACATCTGAAAAGAACAGGAAGAATAAAAATTGTTCTAAGACTATGATCCAGTCTGGCAAGTTCTTCATCACACTTCGGGCAGTGTGAACTTTCAGTTTTTTATATTGATATAAGTGATTTTTTTGGTTGAAAAACTTGATGATTTTGTAAGCTAAATTAAGGTGGAAAAGAAATACTGTATATTAATTACTGTAAATTCTAATTACATTAATTATAGTAACCAAACTTCTAATTATATTAGAGATAATTATTTCTAGTAGTATCTAAAGACATAATTAATTTAGGAGTTACTTGAAAGAAAATTGTGTTAGGTCTTCTAGTACTTCGTGGTGGCCAGGAAGCTTCCTCTCCATTGTAGTCTTCATCTACACAGTTGTATGGAAGCTTGTTGAAATGGACATTGATGGTTTCATATTTTGACTTTAGTCTATCAGTTCTCTGTCTTGAAAACTGTGGTAGGAGTAGAGGTTATTTCTTTGGCAGTAAAAGATTCTGCCCCTTCTCAGAGAGATTGGGATAACTGCAAGTTACATCTTCTGAGCATTTACTCTAAGTCCTTCAAGTAAAGACTTAAAAAAGTGCTTTTCCTTGAATAGCATAGAACCTTGATGTTTCATGAATTATTTTCTTTAGACTGCAATCATACACTGGAGAGAATTAAACGGACATGTATTTAAAAAATTACCTGAAGAAAACCAGTGATCTATTAGAGTAAGGCAGGAGAAAAGACACAGAGGAGATAAAGAAGAAAAACTGTAATATAATATATTTCAGTGAGTTTATGCAATGACAGAGCTATCAGTTTCAAACAGATGAAAATGTAAAAAAGGTAGAATTTAGATAAAAGCATTTAAAACAGCAAAAACAAACAGTCAGGAATGTAATGAAAATGATTGTGTGACTAGACTTTCAAAAGCAGATAAAGAAAACTGGAAAGAAGCAAAAAGAAACTTGAAGAAAATTCTGAACAGAAGCAAATCTAATGGAAAACTGAAATACAATCCTACCAAAGATAACTGTACCTGAGGACAGCTTGAAAAGCATGTAGTTGAAGATGAGAGAAAAGTGCATATCTCCTATGAAAATGGAGCAAGATACAGTTAAGACCATATCTAGCTCCTCCTAATTAATCATGGAATAATTGAGATGGAAAGGGGTCTCTAGAGATGGTGCAGTCCAAAACTCAAAGCAGGGTCTGCCAGAGCTGGTTACTCAGGGTCTTGTCTAGTCTGGTGTTGAATATATTCAAGGATATTTCCACAGCCTCTCTGGGTAGCTTGATACAATGCTTGACACTCTCACAGCAACAACAGCAAACAACAGCAACAACAACAACAACAAATTCCACAACATGTTCAAATGGAATTTAATATATTTCAATTATTGCCCATTGTATCTGGTCCCTTCAGTAGGCAACACTGATAAGATATGTCTTCTCTGTCTTCTTCACTGCCCTTCCCCACCAGGTACTGAAAGGCATTGATAAAATCCCTTCTCTGTTCTAAACACTCCCAGCTCTTTCACAATCTTTTCATGTAGCATGATATTCCTTCCCTGCCTGAGCCTGCTGTAAGCAAAACACCCAAAGACTAATCTGGTCCTTCAGTTTTGTGGAAGATTTTTACCATTTGGCTGGAGCAGGGCTCAGACAAAGTTTGCTTGTCTTTACAGGGGATGATAGAAGGGAACTTTCAATGGTGTATTTATAATAAAAGAAAATGCTTAAATAAGAAGACCTTAATTGTATTTATAGCCTAACTTCTATCTACTACTTTCAAACTATCTATCTACATCTCTTTTTTAATTGCAAATCTCAGTTAGTAATGTGTAAATCATATATTGTTGATTTAAACTTTACCATAATGAAATGTATTTACTGCCAAAGCTATGGATATAATTTATTTGTTTTACATAAACTGGAAAGATTGTCATTTCAGAGTAGAAAATCCACATAATGTTTAAAATCACAAAACGTTCTTTAGGATATTCGTGTCATTGCTTCAACAGATACACTACAGACACTGCTTCACAAAGGAATGCTACTGTACAAGAGATTGATTTATACAATTATTTTTTCACTGCTGGACTTCACATTTGGTAACCCAGGCTCAAATTTCAAAGTGTACTATCATGATCTAAGCTGGAGGTGTCACTTCATAAAGTCAAACTTGTGTGTATGTGCTTAAAAGGACTGGGGCCTAAGTCAGTCCTGAACCTCTAAAAGCTCATGACTTGCAATTTTCTGATCATGAGCAACAATTTTAATTTGAAGCATACTGGTTAACTCTGGCTATTTGAGCACAGAATTCAGTTTACAAGAGTGTGTGAGTTTTGACAGAAAAAATATTACTGTCTATCTTATCTTTGGATTTGGGAGACACAGGAGTAAAGAACTGTAGTAGAGCAGATTAGTTCTCAGGAATTAATCACAGTTATCAATTGCAGTTGCTAATCATAAGGTTGCATGGCAAAACTGAAAGTTTTTGGATTGTTCACCATTGCATTATGGTGAAAGAATATCTGGTTTGGGAACCAAGAAAAGCAAACGGAAATTAGTACTTGACTGGACCAAGAGAAAATCTCTACCCTTTTTCATCATTATACAATATGTTTACTTATCCAGAAGCAGATAAGGTCTCTTGTATCACACCGTGTAACATTCCAGTGAAATAGTACTGGAGTTCCATGAAAGACTGTTTTAAGAGGAAGACGAAGAATACAAATCCTTGTATTTAGTGAGAATTTTTTTACCCACATATGCTCTTTCACTATCAGGTGGTATAAAAATTGCTGCTCTACTCAGTTTGATTAGAGATGTTGTCTAAATCATTAGAAATGAATGCTTTATATTTGAAAGGTACTACAGTGGTGGTTGGTCATCTGGTTCAACCTCCCTGCTCAAGCAGGGTCATCCCAGAGCACGTTTTACAGGATTGTAGGCAGACAGTTCAGGAATATCTCCAGTCAGGGAGAATCCACAACTTTGCTGGGTGATCTGTTCCAGAGCTCAGTGACCCACACAGCAAAGAAGTTCTTCTTCATATTCAGGTGAAATTTCCTGTGCATCAGTTTCTGCTCAAGTTTTGGTACAGAGTATTAGAGATAAGCAGCATCCGCTACTTGTGTGACTTCGTGGTCTGTCATAAGGCCAAACATAACTTGGAATGGTAGAAATGCCACTGCGCAGAGATAACTCCATCAGGAAAGATATTTTTTACCTTAGTCAACAAATTTTTCCTGATGGAAGATATTCAGAATGGGAAGAAAAAACTGTTTAGTTTTTGCTCAAGGCATGCCAGCATGAATATGGGAGTAAAAATCTAAAAGAAATCTACTTTAGAAGAAGAAAACATTATGTATATGAGTAAAATTTTCAGTCATTTATTATAACTGCCAAAAAGTATAGTGTATTTGGCTGCTCCAACTATTTATATTGGGTCAATTGCCTAGTTGTTTTTTCAAGGAGAACCCAAAAAAACAAAGTGGTTTTATACACAAATCTGAAACCAGAAACAGGAAGAATTACTAACTAAATAAATGCTTTTAAAAGCTGTCAGTGAGAAAGTTGAAGGCTTATTTTATCAGTCTAGGCAAAATGGGATGTTCTCTAAATATTTCTTAATGAAAGAAAAGGGGAAGCTCTGGAGAAAATAAGTGGTAGACAAATTAATCTGTATTGTGCTTCACTGCTAACCTCCTCCCCTGTCTTCTTGAGAGAATACTGTATGCTAACACATACAAATGTCTGCAAATAGAAAGGTAATTTTTTCTGCTGCACTGTTTCTACTTTATCAAGTAATCTTATCCACAATTAAATCAGAGAGAAAATATACCATAGCTTTGTGGCAGGAATAAAAAATCGCAATGGCTTTTTTACAGGGCGTTAAGTGTTTTCCATATTTGGGGGATTTTAAAGCCAACTAGATTTGGATGTGAAATTGATACTGAGAGGTCCTGTGAACTCAGCCTGGACCAAACCTTGACTTCATCCCTTACTCTTGGGCTCCACAGAAAGTTTTGAAGCTTACATTCAGATGTACAGAATTAGCTTATTTGCATCCATCCCAGCTGGACTACGTGAGAATGCAAAATAACAGAACTATTACTACTTAGATAGTTCAAGAATATTTATATTTGATTATCTAGACAAGTACTCAGATGCCTAAATTATAATCTCAAACTTTTTGCTTACATGGTGAGGAAAATATTACATGCAAGAGTAGCTACTGGCACCTTGGTACTAGGCTGAAACATACCTTCCTAGAGCTAACCATTTTTTCATTGGTGTGTTTTATAGGAGGGAGGATCTTTAATTAGGTCCCTAAGCAAACAGTATGAAATCCACCTTCTATGACAGATAACTGGGAGAGTTTGTACCCAGAAGAGTTTTAGAGTTACCAACACAAGGAGGACTTACTACACCGGTGAAAGGCCTGAACATTTAGTTCACCCTGTTTGGTTAGAAGCAATAGATGATAGGTTTGGTGCACTCACTGACTGTGAACAAAATATAGGGCATGTCACACAAACAGATTTCTACTTTCAGTAATATCTTTGTCAGTTGCTGACAATAAGTAAGATTAAAGTCAAATACTACATTTTTATATTTTAACTGTCCTCTTTTTTTAGTAAATAAAAACATTTAGAAAATGTAAAAGTTATTCAGAAATACTTTCAGAAGTGATCTGCACAGGCTCTGGGAGTCCCAAGAATTCACAGGAAAATTGTGACTTTCCCAGAAGTGATATCAATTAGGAAAACAGAGCAATTGGTGGAAGAATGTGAAGGTTATCATGCAAAGCATGTTTATATGGTTTAAGTGAGAGGAAATGATAGCAACTCCCAGAGTTGTGGTGGAACTTCCTCTTCGGAATATCCTGACTTTCATTTCCCTTGCTTAAAGCCACACTAGTCCTGACCATTGTCAGAAGAATCAGGAATATTGTCAATGCATAAAGATAAATCCAAAATAAATATTCCAAAAGATAAATATATGTATTGTTGTAGAATACAATTTTATTAAATAAAATACAATTTACTTTTTTTTCTCTACATTTGTCACCTCATTCTTAAAATAACATTTCTTTCACTATGATATTTTAAAATATTTTATTTTCCCTTTTTCTTTCTGATTAAGTGTATATGATTCCTACAGTCCTTTCATTTTGCTTCAAAGTCCCAGTTCATAATCATTACTAGTTTATACACCAGTTGTTCTGAGAAAATTCATCATAAGTCACATCATCTAAGGCAGAGAAAGTTTACATTAATTGGAACCAGCTCAGGAATTGGTCCTAATAGCTACACCAGCTCATCGCTATTCCCTGTTGTCTTCAAAATAAAGCTTGACTTTCAGTTTTACATTATTAAACTGCTTTGGTTGGCTTTATCTTAGCTGTTCCTTCTAGGCTTGGATGGTATTTCACCACCTTCCTGAGCTGGCAGGCACACAACAGCATGAGCACTTCAAGAACATTTTCTTTTGTAGTAATACAAATAAATAAAGTATGTTCTTCAAAGTCTGCAATGTTATTGGATCAGCTTATGCCAAGAATGCCAAGAAAATATATTGGCAGGATGATTATTTGTCACTTTTCCTCTATGTTGTGGCTGGTCTACAGTAGACCAATTGTATAACAAGCAACACTCAAAACCCTGCTTAGAAATTAATTCCAGAAGTCTAGATAAATTAGAGATGTAGATATCTCAGAGCACAGAAAACAAATTCTGTTTATTCAGATACAGATAAATACTTCAATGTAAATTTCAAAATGTTTCTGTGTTTTAATGATACTGGTCAAGGTCAGTAAAGAAACTCTGGCCCTTTCATTCTAACACTCATTCCTACCATTACCCAAATCCATACAAAAAAAGACCTTTCAGTTTTCTCAAAAGTGTACGTGTGCCAATGAAAGTCAGAGGAATAGCTTAATTCTCCTGCAACCTATGAGTAAAAGAGCAGAGAGATTGTAGTACTCTTTTGTTCCTGCACTTAGTAAAATAGTAAATACTATTGTATACAATACAATACTTCTGTTGTTTTAAATGGAGTTGTATAAACCTTGCTGAACTGAAGGCACCCAAGTGTCCCACCTAAACTTGCTCTCAGCTTTCTTGGCTTTATCATAAATTAATAAGGGTCTTCAGCATTAGATCCAGGAATCTCAAATAAGGTGAAAACTTGAACTTTCACATAAATGCTGTTTCCAGCTGCCTTTTTTTTTCTTTTGGTCAGGAAAAGCTCAAAAGTGCAAAATCAAAAAGCTTGATAGTCATAAAGCCAGTAAAATGCTCCAAACTTATTATCATTTGAGAAGAAATTAAGAGCTATTTTTGAAATACTCAATTTGCAAAATAGCGATATGAATATATTCTCACATATTTTGCTGAAGAATGTGGGTTTAATCATTCAGAAAATGCTGCTGTAGTATTTATTTCTTTGTTATAAATGTGAGGTGATGGGACCCGATGTCTTGCCCCGAAAACAAATGTTTACAAATATTCAAGTCCATAAATCTGTAGGAGAAACAAAATACAGAAAATTCTTGTTAATGCAGTACATTTTCTGGTAATTTTATAGTCTAATTTTCAGTGATTCCCTACAGAATGAATGCAGTTCAGAAGGCAATTCTATAAAGTACTTTGTGGATAACTATTATCGGCTAATTATTAGAAATTGCATGTTGTTGTTAATTGCATAAATAAATTGTTTTATCTGAAATCCATTAAAAAAATGTTGGGTCTTTGAAGCATATATGGTTTTGATGTTCCTGTATAAAACATTTAACTGTTTAACTCTAAAATAATGGTGTGGTATTTTAAACCATTTTTTTTACTCTAATGCATTGAAAGAGGAAAAAACCTCTGATTTTCAAAGAGCTTTTTTTGTGAAGTGCAGCCTGATGAACCTTACTCTGAGAGCTAAGAGAAATGCTGATTTTTTGGCAAATGCTGATGTCATTTCCCTCTGTCTTTTTGAAATTATGAAAAAAAAAAATTATACAGAGGTGTTTTCATTGACTTATTAAAATTTAGAGTAGTAGACATATAAAAGATTGAAGAGACATGATGATATTTATTGTGAATATTCAAATTTAAAAATGCATTATACTTTTTTTGTGAAGATGTTTTTGTGGGATTGCTGTCAGATTTGTAGAACTGGCCTTAACAAATTAGAACCTTTACCTGTTCTTATTTTAAATTAGTCAAGGTATGTAAAGGTATTTTTCCGAGCTAGACATGTTGATTATGCTAATTTTTAATATCTTTCTGGGTAAAATCAAGAGCTGTAGAAGTTGCTCTCTCTGAAATCCTTGAGCTTTGTAAACTCAAGAACAAACTGAGATGTAAGAGCTGACTGGATAAACTTTTTCAATGAAGTGTCATCTGAGTCAGAATCCTATACTGAACATCTAGTTGGACCAAGCAGGTTCTGTTTCTGTTTTGAAGTGGTCAGTGCCAATGGCACAGAAGAAAATATACTTTACCCAGGAAAAGGGTGCTGCCATGGATAATGTCTTGGCATTGGCACAGTGCTAAGATTGGGATTATGCTTAACACTGTAAACAGTGAGCTTGTTCAAAGAAGAGTAATCTTGAGCAAGATATGAATGATCTTACAAATGATGGATATTGCTAAAATGGTTATTTTGCACATAAGAAAATGGGCCAAATCTCACTTGCTTATAGACAGAAAGACTAGGAATCCAAGAATAGTGGAGAATAGGAATACAGGACAAATGGGGCTGAATGTTTCTTCTTGTAGCTGTCCTTATGCATATTAATGCTGCAGACAATAGTGAGAAACTGGCACTTCTTAAAATATATGACATCATGTGTGCTTTCTGTGATCCTCATAGGCAAACTCAGGAAGTGTAGACTGGATAATTATAAAGTGAAGAGAATTGAGAAGTGGCTGAATAGCAGATCCCTGGGGGTTGTAATCAGGTGCACATGGTCTGGGCTGGAGATCTGTCCGTGTATCTGAAGGAAAGGTGTCAAGGGGATGGATTCAGGCTCTTCTCTGTGGTGCCAAGCAACAGGACAAGAGAGAATGGGAAACTGATGCACAAGAAGTTCCACCTGAATATGAGGAAGAACTTTTTTACTGTGTGGGTCACTGAGCTCTGGAACAGATCACCCAGCAAAGTTGTGGATTCTCCCTGACTGGAGATATTCCTGAACTGTCTGCCTACAATCCTGTAAAACGTGCTCTGGGATGACCCTGCTTGAGCAGGGAGGTTGGACCAGATGACCAACCACCACTGTAGTCCCTTTCAACTTTACCCATTCTAGGATTCCGTGATTCTGTGATTCTGTTGAGCTACAGTTTGTGGGCCATACATAGTTAAGGAAGGCAACTGGTAAGCTGCAGGACAGGGCTGCTTTCCAGGCTTCTGCAGAAAAGGACCTGGAGGTCCTGGTAGACTGTTTGACTATGAGTCAGTTGTGTGCAGTTGCTGCAAAGAAAGTCAACTACATACTGGACTGTATTAGCATGAGAGCAGCCTACATGTTGCGGGAAGTGATCCTTCCTCTCACTGTGGCATTTGTGTCCCATTTGTGAACGGCTCCACATTGTCATATGGGTGCTCAGGCAAGTGAAGGACACGTCCTGTGAAAAGAATTGGGAGAAATTAGTTTATTCAGCATTAGTAAGAGGAGCAGAGGGAGAATCAATTTACTGTCTACAGCTGCTTAATTGGAGGGCAGAGAGAAGACAGAGATAAAACCTTCTAGGAGGTGTACCCTGACAGGACAAGACAAAATGTTGACATACTGAAACTAGAGAAATTCTGAATAGAGATCAGAAAAAATTCCTTCACCATGACGATGATCAAACTCTGGCACAAGTGTCCAACAGAGGTTGTGGAATCCTTGACAACACTCAAAACTTGTCTGGACGATGTCCTTCACACTGTGACATAATTATATATGCTTTGAGATAGATTTGGAATAGAAATTTCCAACAGTCCCTTACAACTAAAAGTTTTCATTCTATGCTAGAAAGCTGAGTCCTGAGTCTAGTTTTAACATTTGTTTCTACGCTATCAAACATGAGTGGGCTTTTTTTGAGGAAATTAGTTGCCACTTAGTAGTAATCAGCCAGCAATATTACCTTTGTAGCTGTGTGGATTTTAGAGGTATAGAATTGTTTCCTGGCATGTCACTTGATGGGGGAAGGGAAGAGAGGCGAAGAAAAAGTATTTTAAAATCAAATAACATGACTAAATGCAGTAGGATTCAGAAAGTACCACTGAAATGGAATTAGGCAGTGGTGACTGCTGATACTTTCTCCCAAGTTGCCTCCTGGTGTCCTCTGCACTGATTCTTATGTAAGTCACATTGAACCCATTAAAAATTATGAGTATTTGTAGAACATAACATAAAAAGTCATATTACAATTGATGTAATCTACTGCTATCTGGGAATTTTCATAAACTATTACAGTATAATGGTGCCTGCTAGCACTGCTATAATTAATTTAAGATAGCATTTCCACTAAGCCCCCTTATTTTCCAGAGCTTATGCATCTGATAAAAATTCCTCCCAGGCTGAAATTAGGTACACAGGGTCTTGACTGTGAAATTAATTATTCATAAAACATTAACAGAAGAAAATCTGGTAACTTCTTATGACATTTGAAAATGGGCATTGTTTTACTAAAATGAATGCAGCAAGCAGAAGCTGGAAGTGACAAATGGCTGCTAGCTTCAGTAGGAAGGGGTAAAAAATGTTGACAGTGATACTCAGAGTTGCACAAGAATGTTAAAACATCTATGGATCTCCCCTGCTTTTCTCTAGCTATCCAACCTCAACAAATTTCACTTTTTAAACTAGTGCTTTGATTTACTGTATCTTTCTTTTTATGCTTAATAAAAATGAGCCTGTATTTTTTTTTTTAGCATACAATAATAGCCAAAGAGAAATGTTGTTAATGTTTCAAAACCAATTTTCTTTTCTTGATCTTTATTTTCTTTCTGGAAAGTTCTGATACCAAATAATTAAGACTCAAGTAGTCATTTTACAGGAAAAATGAAACTTCGTTGTCCTGTTAGGAAAAATAACAAACCTCACCAATAATTCTGGTATAGTAACTGAATATAGTAATGTATTGGAGAAACACCAAATATTAACTAGTAGACTGACATTTTGAAAAAAATCCTCTTTGTATGATTCCTGCCAGCAGAATGAAACACCCTTCCAACTTCAGCCTCTCCCAGTTAGTTAATGCGTCTTTGTTACTTTCACATTAATGGAGACTCTCAGACCTCAAGTTTTAACTAGTTTGTCTCTCCACATCAAGTCCACTGGTTTTGGTGTTGATGCCTCTCACATCTATTCTCTGTTATGGATGACAATAAGAAACCAGGGAGAGAAATTCTTTACCCAGCTTCTGCATGAAGTGTCATAGTGTGTTCACAGATGAGGACATGTGACGATAGGTTAACATAGAAATGAGCAAAGGCTGTTGCTGAAAAGATCATAGGCCTTCTTTTAAGAAGTCTGGATTTGGAGATTCATTGCTCAGTAAGACAGGATACAGTGAACTTGCAAGAGAACAAAAGGCAATTTGGTCATGGTGACATAGGGCAATGAAGGGACTTGGAACACCTGGAATCTAGTGAATTAAAACTCCACAAAAGTACATGACTATCAGAAATTTAACGGTGTAATGCAAAAATGCAAAATACATGTGTCTTGGTTCGGGAAGACAGGTGTCTGTCAGGGAAAATCAGAGCCTCCCTTGGAATGGAGAATGTAAACCCTCTCCCTCCAAAGTATTATAATTTTAAAATTAAGAGGCTTTCAGGCAAAGATATGGGAATAGGAATAACAGTTCTTTACTAGGAATATTAAAAATAAAAATGTAGTAGTACAAAAAAAAGCAAACAAACAAACAAAAAAAAAGACACTGACAGAGTCAGAATACAACCTGTTGGTCAGGGTGTTGGTAGCAGTCCAATTAAGTCCTTCTGGAGTGACAGACGGTTCTGTCGGAGCAGAGATGATTCTGTAGAAGGGTGTAGTTGAAGGTCTAGTGGTGGTGAGAGGGTTCCAGTCTTCCTCCGGGAATCCAGTGGAAAACAAGCTGTCCTGGTGTTCGGAATCTCAGGTTTTATCGACGTAGGAATGCTTGGCTCCTCCCACTGGGTGGAGCATCTCAAAATGGTATGATATAACTTTATCAGTCATGTGCTGAGCCTTAATGGCCCATTAACAGAAGAAATCCCCCTGGAGGGAGGATGGGTTGATGAAGAGCTAAAGAACACTGCCCACCTGGTTTTGACAGCTGCCCAATTAACAGAAGACACCTGCTCCCTCTCTCCCAGAGTTATGAGGAATGGGTCATAGAAGAGAAAAAACACCTCCCCAACCGATTTCAACAGATAGTAATAGAATACATTTTTTTGGTTACATCTTGCATTGCAACCTAAGACAACATGATTCATAGAATGTCAGTTGGTTTTGTAACTGTTCAGAAATTGTTTCAGTTGAGATCTATTTTAGGGAATGGATGCAAACAATGGTATTTGGATCTTGATAGATATTTGAACTTCCCTAGGAATCAGTATGATGGAGTTTGGGAGGTTTTGATTTGTTGTAAAAAGCTTTGATAAAAAACCTCCCCAGTTCATTCTTGCCAGTATTCCTACTACAGATTTTAAACAAACTATGCAGAACTTTTGTCTTCCTGCCTTTTCTAAATCCACCATCATATTCATGTTCATATTCATTCTGAGAGCTGTGTGTTGATTCAGCAATCACTGTGGTGCCTGGTCAAATCAGTTGAGATTCACATAATAGAATCAAAGAAATTTTAGACACAAAATTATTTTTTACATTAATATGAAATTTTGGAAGAATATTATGACTGCACACTGGGGGGCGGGGGGGGTCTAAATATATTAATAATTATATATATATAAAACTTGATGAATTTTTAAAAACAGTTTTATAGGGAAATGAAAGAAAGGTTCAAGCCTGAATTTCATTTCAATGACAGGTTGCATTGCTTTCAAGTGTTCTTTTCTTTGTCACCTATACTTGAGGATTTGAATACAGTAGCAATAACTTCTAAAGAATGCCTGTGTTCTAAGAAAGGATTCATCACTGAAAGCATCTGGAGCATCAATAAGAAAACTTGTCAAAACTTGTCAACTTCTAGATGATGTTGAAAACTGATATGATATATATACTAGTACAATTTTGTTCAAATTAATAATATTTGCTCTATGGACAGTTTTTTAAAAAAATCCTCCTTCAATCTAGGTTCAAAGACCATTAGCTGCAATGGTCTCATACCTCATGTTGATTGCAAACTAATTTTGAGAACATGAACCATAATTCACTTAAGTATCTACCAATAATCATTACATGTTCTGACTGATTAGGGTGTAGGAAGCCAAGTTTGAAGTTGCTAATCAGACAGTAGCAAGTAGAATGTATTTTCCTTGTGAGCGTGATTGCTAAATTCAAATGTTAAGGAAAAAAACTGATAGATGGATAGCTGAACATTTAAATGGAATTCAGTAATCAGAACTTTCATTTGAACTACGGGATTTATGTACCTTAATGTTACAACTGGATTATTTTGTAAATTTGTTTTTGCTCCTGAAGATGTGACATTAAGGTTGAATGCTTTTTGTATAGGTCTTAATGGATGGACATGCAAGACAATTCCAGGTTTTACTCACACTTTTTAACATATTGTGTAAATATGACATCTTGCACCTTCTTTAAAACAGAGACCTTGATTTATTAAACTGGTCATAGTGTTTACTCTAAACATCATTTTGGTAGTTATGATTGACCAGAAGATTTTACCAGTCTCAGGATAAATCTGAAAATTATATATACATTAGCAACAATTTTAGCATAGTATTTTGCACAATGTTTGAAAGTTCATAAAAAGACTTCAGGCTATCTGCTTTTGAGAAGATGGAATGGGTAGGTAGTGAGCATTCTGATTTGAATTTTACCTATAGAAAAATCATAGGATATTGTCAAGACCGAATTAATCTGTCTGAGTTTTTTCCTTCATTTCATCAGGAGAAGGCTGACTACATTGAATGCTTTTAATTATATTTTAGATGACAGCTAGTTTTCCATGGGCAAAATGAAGTAACTTCCATGTTTTGAGTCTGAGCAAGCATCAGTCATGTTTTGCAGCCTGTGAAACCATGGGTCTTCAACTGATTTCACTGGGAAAACAAAGTTACACATCATTCTACCGTTTCCCTTCAAGGAGCAGCAAACAATACATCTAAACAGAAGTACTGCAAGAGGTGGATTGCTACTACTTGGATCTATACTAGAATATAATCCCTATTTCCTTTTCAACACACATGGGGTCATAAAAACAAAAGAGACTGGAAAAGACCCTAGGAGGTCACCTGCCCCATCTCTCATCCCCAGGGCAGAATCAACAATACTAAACCCTTCCTGACAGTATTTGTCCCACCTGCTTTTAAAAACAATGCAGTGACAGAAAAAAAAAACACTGTCCGTCTTCCTAGGAATCCCACCCAGGTGCTTCATTATCTTATCATTGTGAGGTTTCCCTAATGCTTAAGTCTCCCTTGTTGCAGTTGAGTCATACAAATGGGTCTTACCGGCAGTGAAAATGGAGAACAGTTTATTGCACTCCTCACTGTGGCAGGCTGTGGCATATTTGATGAGTATGTCTCCAATCAGTATCCTCTTCTTAATTCTCAGTCATGGGAGAAAGGATAAGCAACAACATGAAGTAGCTAAGGGCCACTCCATTTTGTGGTGGCACAATTTTATGCTACTTGTAAGTGACCACGAAACCACAGCTGAGGAAATCACAGATATTCAAATTTATCCAAGTGGAATATAGTCAAGAGGAAGAGAGAAATTGGATCTGCAGTAAGTGAAAACAAATGTCTGACTAAAGAACACATCCTAAAAGAGCTGTAATTTTCCAGGTGAGTACCTAATTCAGCATGAAGCCTCAGTTCTGCTCAAGAGATATCAAGAAGTAGCTGGAAAGTGTCTCCAATATTTCTGAATAGTCTCAGTAGGTGATGAGTATATTAATACCATATCTTTTTATTTAATGCATCACTGTTAAACAACAAGAACAAAATTACTATTTACATCTCACTTAGATGCTTTTGATTCAACTTCTTTATAAGAGTTTATTCTGGCAGAAAGAGTTTTAAAAAGTTATAATTAAGCTTCCATGATAGCTCACCCAGGAGGCTTTGAAATGTTCTTTCATAAGACTTTTCCTCCAATAAATCTTGGTCACATATCAGCTGATGGAAAGTGAGCCATAGTAGGATGGGGAGGAGGGGCACTTCAAGAAAACTGATTTAAAATGACAGTGTAGCTATGCAGATGATGATTTAAAGTTTTTCTAAATTAATCTACTTTATCAGGAACTTCACTGAATCCCTAGAACATCATTGGCAGGGCATGACCACTGACATCTCTTGTTCTGTGTTGCTCTTGTGTAATTGCCTTGTTTCACTGCTTCAGCTTTGGTTGGAAGGCATTAAAAAATTTAGTAAGTACTGCTACATAATCTTTTCTTGGTATCTACTTGCTTTCAAGAGTACAGTGATCATCTCCTATTTCCTGCCTGGAACTTTTTAATTTTGCACCTGGCTTGTGAAACAGATTCCTAGGAAGCCTTAATTATTTAACAAAAAACACCAACTTGGCATTCTGCAACATGAGGGTCTTTTGTTAAATAAAATGTAACTGAGTAAACATGAGACTCTGATCCCTAGTCTTCCTCAGTTCCTTTATGAAAGACAAGAATAAATGTGTATTAACCTTTCCTGCTTCCAGCAAAAGCATTGAACAGTTTCTTTCAAAAATTTCTTCTTTGTAATGAGAGAATGTTTACAATACATGACCTGATAAGTTAATAAACTGAAGCTTCTCCTCAATTTATTGCAAATAAACACCAATATTGCCTCCAGTACATTTGAGGCCATATTCTTCTATGCACAAAGTTCATGGCAAGTCCTTTTGTTTTGGAAGCTGGATTCCCTTTTGTAGACATATTTCCATTTAATAATTAGAATACCACTTCCCTTCAACTTGCATTATATATTTCACAACCCATAGGGCACTTGAAAATGATATTTAAATTGGAACAAGTTGAAATGGAAAATATTAGCGAAAAAAAATCAGGGAGAAATGTTCCTTTATAATCAGAAAGTAAATAATCACATTTCTGTAATTCCAGTTCATCATAAAATATTATAGGGAGGCCTGATACTATTGCTGATTACTAAGGAATATTTTGTGCTTTCAGTAGCAGAGCTCTTTGTCCATAGTTATGCGTTTTCTCAAGCTGAAACTTTTTCTAGAACAGATGAAGAAAATTACTATAGGATTGTATAAATAAAACTAGAGCATTAAAGGCTGTTTTGCTTCCTGTGTCTGAGAATAGGTCTGGATAGCAGGAATGCAGACAGCTTGCCTCTCCTGTACCTTCAACTGTCCAGCTGCTGGACATGAACTAGCACCAGAATGGAAAAGAAAAGGTAGATCAGGAAGCAGACCCACCTGGAGGGGAACTATCAGGGAGGATGTTGTACTGACTTGCTGACAAGGAGGTAGAGATCATGACTGAGAGCAGAGCAGGGATGAGGCAAACAGCATCTTTCCTGTCTCCTCGATTGCTTTTTTAATGGAAGGCTGTTGGGACAGGGAAAGGAAAGGGACGTAGGAATACAGTTATGATTTTAGTTTTTGATGCAGTCACAGGGCACAACATTGATCCTTTGCAAAGTTGTCACAGTAATGTAAAAAATAAATGTAAACAATATATCTATAACAGTATATATAAAATAAGGGATCCCAAGGGCAAGTAATTAAGCCACTTATCTTGCTTACTGGCAAATTGCAGGGGTATTTTGTCCTCATTTTTTTCTCACTGCAATTCCAGCTCTATCCTCTATAATGATCTCCCTGCTGTTTGGCTCTGACTGCTCTTAACCACATACAAAGGTTGTCTTTCTTTCTCCTGTCAGTACTATCCCAAGGTATCGCAACTGGTATCAGGAGGGGTAAACTACTGACTTTTGCTCTTGCATTTATTTAGGACATGCAAGATAGCACTACATTCCCCTCATCATCAAGCCTAGAACATTCTTAAGCTGCCATACTTTTAATGCTGAAAATCTGGAGTTAAATGGAGAAAAAACTTTGATTTTTGAACCCTGACATAACTTCATTAATCATTAATCATCAAAAATCAAATAAATAAATGATCATTTTAGGAAAACCAAGCTACAGGCCTTGGACAGATAAACTGTCAGTGATTCCTTTCTATAAGCATATCTGTGTCTATGTAAAGATAGGTGGGGAAATGTTCTCAATGATACCTGCTCCATAGAATGGTGCAATTTGTGGCTTAACAGAGATTTGCTGAAGGAATGTCAAGTTTTCTGACTTGTGGAAAACATTGTGGTCAGATCTTGCCAAACACACTGATAAAAATCAGCTCGGGTTTATTTCAGGACAAGACTCTTTAGGGATTGCTGGACTGAGAAAAGACAGATGTTTCAGCTCTTGCAGTTGTTGGAGAAGGATTGAACAGGAGAATTAAAAATAATATTTAAGGGCCTAAAGAGAGGTTGGCAAACAGAATGTGATCTTTTATATAAAGTCTTCTTTAGCAGGGTATGAAGAGATTTGTTTGCCACTGTAATAAACTAGTAAATGAACAGAACCCGGTTCCTGTCCAGTGAAGCTGGCAGATTGGTCAGTTCAAGTGGAGATACTAAGATTTTTATCCCAACATTCAAACTGTGTTTTGATAAAGCACCACACATAAAATGTGCAATGTACAAAGCCAATGCGTTTTCCCAAAGTAGGGGAAGGGTTATATTTGAACCTCATGTCAAGTTAAACATTAAGATGGTTGTTCAAGATTTTATTAATGTTTTTAATATAGTAGGTTTATGAATCAAAACACTAGGTGATAAAGAAGAAAAATAAAATTACGAACCCATTTTCATGACTTCTGCCGACTTTCCAGTCATTCATTACAAGTGGGATTGTCAAAACACTGCAGTCTTGGGCTGATGCTCCTGTTGTCATCCGTGTTTGTCAGCTGGAGAGGGCATCTCTGATGCCTCTGTTTTTGCAGGAGATGGGATGATCCAGGCCCATCATTTTTCATCCTTTTTCACATGCCCATTTTAGGACTAGCCACAGACTCAAAGTGTCAGGCATGAACACTAGAATACAAACCTATTTGTAATAAAGGATGCAGCCATGCCTAATTTGCATAGCATAATTGTGTTTGAATGCCCTTACAACAGCACATTACAACCATTGAAATTAAAAGAAAACCTTAAAATACCATTCCAGGACAATATACAGTATTTTTAGAGAGACTTTGTACTATAGGATTCAGAGCTGGATAAGACGTGGGTGGCACAGGGCTATAGTCTATCCCATTGATCCACTCTTTTGACAGGTGGTAGATGTCCAGGTTAAGCTATTGCCTAATTGGTATTGACACAGTGTGGATAGGGAATGAGCAGATGCTGCTCTCCAGGCAGAGGGACCCATGGGCTGGAACAGAGAGACCCTCTCAAAGACCTTACTGTTGACAATGATTTAGCTGCAGCTTGCATTATTCTGTTTATTATTTATTTTTGTTGGTAAGGCTAAATCCTGGGAAGAGTTGGAATGTGCTGTTCTACACAGTATGTACACCACCTTTTCAGGGTATAATGAATACTCATTATCAGAGAGGCTGGGTAAAATTATGTCACCTCCAAACAGAGGTGGCTTTTTCTTGCATGCACACTTTTGGTACCAGCTGAAGCATATCCAGGGGACAGAAGTGTGATGCTTGTCTCTCTCTCTCTCTCTTTTTTTCCCCCCTTTTTTTTTTTTTTTTAATTTTGTTTTCTTGAAATAAATAAATAACAAGGAGGATATTTGAGATTTAAAAAAAAAAAGTTGTAAATTTAAAACAACCTCTCTCCATAATGAATTGTCAGTTCTTATTGATTTTTTTTGGCTACATAGTCTGTAAACATTTCAAATTAAGCCCGTCTTGCCATGCCAGTACCCTGCTTGAAGGTAATGTTAGCAAAACCCCCTCCAAAGCCACATGCAAGGGCCATTGCTGAGCTGTTTTTGAGTGTGAGGAGGCTGCCACCAGCTCTCCTCCAGGACACCCAGTGGTGCTGTGTGTATGGAAGCAGGAAGAGAGCAAGGGAGCTCCAAATCTGTTTTCCTTGCTCCTCTTCACTGCATTAGCTTATCATTTTTTTGTCATTTTTGCCCTTTCCATCTTGCCTGTACCCAAGAGGTCAGCATGTGAAAAGCACTATATAGTGTAAACATCGCTGTGAAATAGCTAATTTGCCACAGTGGCAGGGGGTCTCATTGCTACTCCTCTACCTCCTTTTTCTTTCAAACATTTGACAGCACTTCCTCCTCCTGCCACCTCCTGACCTGAATCAGGGACACAACGTGTGATCATTTGTTCATCAATTATGTAACATCAGCAGGACAGGAGGTTTTCTGGGCTCTGGATCCCCCCCGTACTTTTCCCCAAACCTTTCCTCCCTTCTAAAACTTTACCATAACACAAGGAAAAAATAACATCGACACAAATCAAGTCATGCCCAAAGACTCTGTGAACATACTGAATGAGGGTGGTGGGAATGAGAGCTAGTGAACAGAAGGGTACGGATGTTTGTGGTTTTAACCTTTTTGCTGGTGTGTGAGTGTTGATTCCCATGTACTATCTGCACTGAGTCAGTGCAAATTCTCCGTGCCAGCTCTTAGCCCTCTAGTGCCTGAGTTTTGTCACATCCACAGTTTTCTTTCTTTCTCCTGTAGCTTTTATGTGACCCCTGAGCTCGTAATATTCCACACGCTGAGTGTCAGCTGAGTCCAAACAAAGAGACCTTTCTACTCTGGCAGAAATTCGTTAAAGTCTCCAGCATCAGAATTTACAGCAGCTTTCTTTTGAAATGCTTGACATTTCCTCACAATTTCTTAGATATACTTGGTGGGTAAAGTGCGTCATCTTTGTTTGAATTTATCACACATAATAAGCCATTTTCTCCCAGTTTAATGTCATCCCCTCGGTAACCAGGAGGTCGGAGGCAACAACGCAAAAACAGCAAATTTGTCAATGGAATGTGTAAAGCTTAGTATAAATTTATCTTGTCCTAATCCCTTGGCCCCTTTTCATACCATGATTTTTCATATGCATATGAGAATTTTCAGAGTATTGGTTTCTCACACATTTCACTGCCTGTGGACAGAGCTGAAATACAGGCTGAGCTGTCAACTTCCATCAAGGCAAATTAAAAAAAAAAAAAGGTTCCATACAGTAAACTGTGTTTCACTCTCCCAACCTCCATGCTCTTTAAAGCTGAGCACTGCTCCCTCGGTATTTTTTCTACTTGCACAGAACTTGTCAGATTCTCAGCAGAAATAAAATTAAATAAATGCAACTAATTGATAACTTTTTCCCTTCATGATCTGAATTGAGTGTCACTGAGACCCAGAAGTCCTGTTTCATAGAATCCTATTTAAATAGAAAGAAAGAATGAGAGAGAGAGAAAATCTCAGTTTATGCTTCAGATCATCCATGCAAAGACTTCAGACAGCAGTAAAATTCTCAGAACAATTCTCTTTTCCTGGATGTTCTCTGCCTGCACCTAGCCATTGCTGTGACATTTCAAAGTGAAGATCTGCTGTTGCAGAGGTTACCCAACTGTTTATTCTTAAAATAACTTTGAAACTTCAGGCCTGCTTCTTCTTAGAAATTGGGAAAAGGTCAGTACATTTATTAAAGGGATAAATAGGCTGATGTTAACTCTTAAAACAAGGTATCCCTGAAGACATTTACTGTAACCAGGAGTTACACTGAATTTTATTAGACCAATTTTGTGTGTTAAAAGAATCCTATGATACTTCTGTAGTCCCAGGTTTAGTGTAGTTTTTTAAGAGGATTCCACATGAGCAGGAATAAACAGAAACAATTCCATAAATATTTCTCAAATTTATTAGCTTGAAAAAAAATGAATCACAAATTTGATCAAAATAGAAAAAAATATCATAGTGATTTATTTATTATAAATCTATTTAGATGTGTTACTGACAAAAAGCTGATGGTGAAATAAACCAAAACCCAATAGTAAAGCTATCCATTCCAAGTTAATTAAATAAAATTTTCCAATCTAGCTGAGGACTTCACCAGGGCAAGCTCTTAATTGTGAATTTATCAATTTGGAGTCCAAAAGTAGTAACAAAGCAGAAACATATGCTTCAAACACCTACATCAGCTGTGTTAATAATTTTATGTTACAACCTGAATGAGTTGCACCAAGCATTTTCAGAGGTGGTGAGGTAGGGCTTTTTTCAGTTTTAGATTTTGTGCAGACAGCATCCTGTTACATGGATTACAGGTGATAATGCCAAGTAACTTTACAGTCTTAATCACAATGTAATAGATGGACATTCTCTGCTACATAACTATTAGACCTCAACTATCTTTTGGATAATCAAATGTCATTTATTGTATGTTTTGTGGTGGGAACAGCACAGCAGGAATGGTTCAGTGTCATTTCCTTAGTAACAGTGAATGAGGTTTGAGAGGGTCTGAGACTCGGACAAACTGTGTCCCGTTTCTCTGTTCATTTCCAGTCACTAAAGTGCAAGCACAAAATCTTGTCAGGACAGTAATATTTCTGTTCACGGTCTGCTCTGGAGCTAGGAAAGGTAAAAGAGCATAGCAGTTTAATAAGAAGGAAAAGTCAGCTGAAGAATCACAGGACTCATTGCTTTGGATTCTTGCTGACACTTCTTGCCTTTCATTTCTTCTGTGGTGCAGCTCATCCAGCTCTTATCTTTTACTCCAGCATTACAGGTTTTAATATTCAAAGCAAATTTAAAAAATTATTTATTTACATAGTGTTTAGACATCATGATGCTTGCTGTCAGTGCAGGTCTCAAACAATTTACTGGAACAGGCTGGAGAAGACTGCATCTTGTTTAGACTGCCAGCATTAGTGACTATGTAATCAAAACAAGTGATAGTCAAATTCAGCACATGCATCCCCCCATTGCAGGGGATCAAAGGTTTGCCCTGAGAATCAGAAATTAAGGCATGCCATTGGAAGTACTCAACAAGTAGTCAAGTAACCCCAAAAAATTTTATTCTATCCTGCAGCCCAGGCACTTTTCTTTCCTGGAAGAAATACTAGGAAAAACTGACAATCTCATCTGTTCTGGCAAGTCTCATACTGTTATTAAGAATCAGCCCACATCACTGTTTAGGAGCTAGGTTCTGTCTGGTGTTTGTGTTGTTTACTTCCTTATAAAATGTTTTTAATAGCTGATAGGAAAAAAAAGAAAAGATATTTAGTGTAATTTCACTGGATGCTTTCAATATAGTTGTAAGAGAGAAACACTGATTTTTTCTAAATACATCTGACCAAAATCTCCAGAACTATCTGAATTTTTTTCCTGGGGTGGGTGGGGGAAGTTAGTGATATGGAACATGCAGTGCTTTTTTTAGTTTCTTAAAGCAGAGTCCTATATGGTCCTGAGCTACTACCTGATTTTCTATTTTGTCAAACTATCATATAAAGATATAAATCTGTTTAATTGGCCTGACCACATTAAGAGTAAAACCAGAGAACTAGAACTGACAAAACATCTAATTTTCTGTTTTCTTAGTAATCTTTTTTTTTCTAATAGAATGAGCACATTTAATCAACTAACACTGCGTATGTGGACAAATGCAGTTTTACAACAGGTAGTATATAGTTATTCATATTTCAAGTCAATATTTTATCACCTGGAAATGGTTAATGTTCTGAAACTCTCTTTGTTATTCACAGCCTTGTGATCTTACATGGACGCTGGTCTTACTGATCCTTTGAAAACATACAGAAATCCAAGGTAACTTAATTGACTTAAATTAGGTAAATGCAGCAAGAGACTGGCAGGAAACTGGGATGAAGGACTGAGGGTCTGCTGATGACTCTCCAGTATTTATTTTACCGATGGCTGATTTTTTGAGGTTATATTGAATAGTGATTTTCAGGTAAATTAGTGATAACTAAGGCTACTTAGTGCTGTGCGAACCTTTGTTCTCTTGTTTTCTCTGTGTTCAGCCTGCTCAGGTTTTTGGTTGGCTTTTGTTTTTTAGGGGTTTTGTTTTGTTTTTGTTGGATTGTTGTTGTTGCTGGGGTTTGTTTGTTTATTTTTCTTAGAAGCTTGTGGCAGAAGATCAAATACATCCCTTCATTGCATTGTGTGCATTCTTACATAATTGATGGCACTGTTACTGCAGGAGGACAGAAATGTAACATGAAAAAATACTCTAGATATATTTCTGTTGGTTTTGACTGCATTTGAGTTCTTACTAAATGATTTGCAGACACAAAACTGCATTTGAAATATTACTGATGCTTCCATTACACAGAAGTAGCTTTGGAAAACATATGACTGATTGGGTGTCAAGAGTGCCAAATATAGGGTCACTATGAAGAAATGTGTCTTGACCTCATGCCACATCTGAGCTCTTTTCAAGTTCTCACAATTAGTCTCTTTCAAAGCCTTAAATATGTATTCTTTCCTCTGGTGTCTAACTAAAGGAAGAATTTTCTCTAGTAAGTTCCCAATGGCTCTGTCATTCTGTAGCTCTGTTACCCATCATATACACAAACAGGGTCCTAAATCTGTGGCCGTTGTACTGACATTGATTTTTCAGTAAAGATAGAAGCTGTTGTATTCCACCCACATAGAAGAGAGTTTTCTGTACATGAAATGAGAATGTGCTATGCCAGCAATAGGTATTTACCGTCTATTCACCTCATTCTGTGGCCAGTGAGAAGGGTAGCCACTTCCTGCTGGAAGATTCCTTCAACTGAGCAGTCTGAGGCAAATTAATTATAAATATTCAGCTTAGGTTTTGGATTTTTTAAACCATCCAGTCTATTTCTGCATTCATATAATTTTCAAATTATCTTCTGTATTTATATAATTTCCCCTGCTATAATTTAATGTGCATATTGCAATTGCAAAGGAGTAGATCAAATTATATGCCATGTGGTGATTACCTTAAGAAAATATTTTGGAGAGAAATATGTGGTAAAGTATTAGTGTAGTATTAGTGAAAAATCACCAAAGACAAGTTACTCAAGGTTAACTTGAAAAATGAAAGGTTTGTTGAGATTAAAATAGTGTATCTTACATTGAGAAACTTAAGAATTGAGTCCTCTTACTTCATCAAAAGAGTTTAGACATGATTTGATTTCAGCATGTAAGATGAAGGAGAAAAACGAGAAAAACCTAGTTCTTTAACCTAATGAAGAAATTAATGACAAAAGGGCTAATTGATGGAAGCTAATTAAAAAGACAAACTTGAACAAAGAATATGGCATGCACTACTAAGAGTCAAATCATTAAAAGATGGAACTGTTCCACTATCGGTGGAAAACCTGGATTTTCCATCTTTTGATTCCTTCAGATAAATGCTAATTTATTCTCTGCGGATGTGCATTTGTCAAACACATATTCCAGCACTTAATACAGTGGTAATTAGGTCAAATCTATTATCTGTAAGATATATAAGAATATATTCAACTCTCTGACTCAGAGCATCCATTGTGTATCATTTCCAAAATTAAAAGATAGACGAAAACCCACAAAGTTAATACACACACTGTCCTGTCCTTTCATTCTGACGATGATGCAAGTGTGAAGTATATACTTGTGCAGTGTTACTTGATGATAACTCTGAAAGCATGTGGCACTCTACTTTTGGTGTCCTTTTACAAATGAGAAAAATTACTGTACTTGATGTTGGGCTTACATGAGAAACTGTGACCTAGTCTGAGTTAGGAGTTTATGGTGTGACCTGAAACTAGGCAGGTTGTCTGTTGTTCAAATTTAACTATAGCTGTTCTGTGGAATTCTAACTTAAACCAAGCATGAAGTCAGCTCTGTAAAGATCCTGAAATGGAACTTGATTAGTTAACTGATAGGTCCTTGTTGTTAAGGGCCTACTTTTAGATTTTTTTAGTGTGACTGAATTTAGGAGTGGCAGGCATTAAGGGGCTTGGTAATCTGGCAGAAAAAGATGTAGCATCATCCAATGGCTGAATATGAAATAAAGCATAATACCAGTGAAGATTAGCATACCTAAAGGAGGGCAAGAAAGTTGGTGAAGTGCCCAGAAACAAAATAGTGCTGCATTAATGGCTGGACCTGATTATCTTGGAGGTCATTTGCAACCTTAATAATACTATGTTTCTACAGAATGTTTGCCCACAGAAGGTGCATACCACTGGAGGTGGGACTGCCCTACTTCTTGTGATTTGAGAATGTTGGGTTTAGGCAAGAGGAAGTTCTAAGGTTAATACATGGACAAGAGAGTGAAATTTACTGCCCTGAAATATCAAGTCATACAGGATCATCTTGTGATTCCTTTTACTAGTAAAGTTTTGCAATCTATCCTGCATATTAAGCCAACTTTATACGTTTGCTTTCCTCCCTTACCAACCCTGTTCTACTTAGAAATGTCTTCACTACTTTTTCCATTCAGATTACTTTAATCAAGGGGAGAGAGCCTAGGTAAAATAGGAAATCTGACCTCCCAAGCTCTGAAGCAGCTGCCTGGTAACATGCGAGAACTCACAGTAGAGGAGAAAGAAAAGACACTAAATTTGATTTCATGAACTTCAGATTTATAGATAGCAAATAGTCAGAAATAATTATGTATTACTCTGCATCTATCACTAAATCCTGTAAGTGACAGTCAACCCAGAAAATATGCTGCCATTTTTAGTAAATGAAATTAAAACAGAAACTGAAATAAGATACTGAAAATAATCAACGAGATCATGCTGTCATACAAGTTATAATAATGGTACCTTTCATTCTTCTCTGGGGTGCTGTCTTTTCCTTCTCTTCAGCATATGTGCCCCAGAACAGAGATCTTGCATCTACATAATAGTAATGCTGTTTAACCCAGAACATATGATTAACTGATTCACCTGCTAATGTTGTCAGCTGGACCTCTCATAAATATCTCCTCCTCTTTAGGGACATTGCCTTCTGGAGAAGAATACAGTTAATTAATAGATTAATAAAGAGACAGGAGGGGAAAAAACAGCTTGTGATCATGCCTTTTGTGTTTAATAGACCGTCTTTCCTTGAAAATTGCTGTATTTTGTTCATTGTTTTGCCCATACCATAAATCTTCATTTTGAAGATACACATTGCTGTCGTGGTGCCTGTTTGCTTGAGATACCTTCTCAAGCCTGTATGGCTAGCTCTGGCACCCTGGCTGCTTTCGGCATGACCAGCAAGGCATGCAAGCTGGACCAACCCACTGAGTCCTTGTCCTGAACAGCACCGGAGGACACAGGTGGAAGGAGGCGATGAAAGCAAACAAGGAAGGGAGGACTCTGCAGAGTTGTCACAAGAGTTTATTGGTATCTCTTGCATGACCTTCTCAGCTCTCGACACCTACTGTGGCTGACCCTCGACTGCCAGCTAACAGCAGCTTTTAGAGGGGGGAGGAAGAAAGGGGAAGGGGCAAGGGATCAGCCAACCAGGGGGGATTTGGGAGCGGCTTCAAGGATAACAGGCATCATCGGGAACCAACCCAGTAGCGGAAGGAGGGACCACCTCTGATCCTGACCTATCACTTGACGCCCACCTTGGAACTTTCTAGCTCAGGGCAGAGGCTCCTTAATGTTAGGCAGACTCCTGAGGAGGGGAAATTCCAGGGTATAACCAAGTGGCAGTGGGAATAGGAGTACAAAGAACAAACCATTTAACATAGTAAACTCACATGAAATAAATTAACAAAACCACACCACAACATCTCCCCCCTTTCTTTTCAAAATGAGGATTCAGAGTCTGGGTATGAGTTGGTGAACACCTTCCTATTTACAAGATAAAAAAGAGAGGCAGTGTGAAAAAAAAATATTCATATCTGAAAGAGGAACAGTCATATTTTTCCTTGAAGGTCTTAAAAAGGTTGTAGTGATGAGGTGACATCAAGAACCTGCCACTTACGGGGTTCCACAGGGCTCCATCCTCAGCCTTGTGCTCTTCAGCATCGTCATAAATTACTTGGATGCAGGACTGGAAGGGATAGTAAGAAATTCCACAGATGATACAAAACTGTGAAGAGCTGTTGGCTTTTACAAAGGCCGGAATGCCCTGAAGAGAGACCTTGACAAATTAGAGAGATGAGCAGTTACCAACCATTTGCAGTTTAACAAAGTCCTGGATTCTGTACCTGGTATGGGACAATCCTGGCTGTACATACAGACTGGGGAAGGAGATGCTGAAAAACAGTGCTGTGGAAAGGGATGAGGAGGTCCTGGCCAAGGTCAAGGTGAATCTAAGTCAGCAGTGCCCTGGCAGCCAGGAGGGTCAGTCCTGTCCTGGGGAGCATCAGGCACAGCATGGCCAAGAGGGGACAGGGAGGGGATTGTCCCCTCTACTCTGTAATGGGGCAGCCTCACCTCGAGTGCTGAGGGCAGTTTTGGGTGCCAAAATGTAAAAAGGATATTAAACTGCTAGAAAATGTCCAAAGAAGGGCTGTAAGGATGGTGAAGGACCTTGAAGGGAAGCCGTGTGAGGAGCAGCTGAGGTCCCTTGGTCTGTTCACCCTGGAGAAGGGGAGACTGAGAGGAAAGCTCATCAGAATCTACAACTTCCTTGTGAGGGGAAGAGGAGGGGTGGGCACTGATCTCTTCTCTGTGGTTCCCAGTACAGGACCCGAGGGAATGGCCTGAAATTGTGTCAGGAGAGGTTTAGGTTGGTTATTAGAGAAAGGATCCTCACCCAGAGGGTGGTTGGGCACTGGAACAGGCTTCCCAGGCAAGTAGTCACAGCACCAAAACCGACAGAGTTAAGAAGTGCTCAGCCTGCATGCTCAGGCTGTTGATTCTTGGGGATGGTCCTGTGTAGGACCAGGAATTGGACTTGATGATCCTGAGGGTCCATTCGAACTCAGCATATTCTGTGATTCTGTATTTAAAGATGTGACCACCTTTAAAAACTAGGTATGGAAATTACACCTGACTTTATGTCAAAGCTACTTGAGGCTGGTGACTTTTTATTGATATTGGTGGAGTTGGTTTCTCAAAATGCTTTGACAGAAATAAATCAGATTTTATAGGAAGCTCAGAAAAAAAAATTGCAGTAAAACATAGAATAACTTTCTATATGTTACTGCCAATTTTATCACGACTGTTAGCCAGGGACTTTTCTGAGTCACTGCCATCAGCTTACTTTTCGCTGTCTGTCCAAATGTACATATTGTTATTTAGGTGTGACAAAGAGGGAGGGTTAATTTATCAGATAAATTCAATAGCACAGACTTCATCTGTAAGAAACAGGAAACACAGAAAACACTGATTAATGGATAAAGAGATGTTCATATAAATCAAGTATATTTTATAATTTTAACAGTTTTTTTTCCTAGATACTTCTTTCTGACCCAAACCTATGGTCAGGTGGATAATTGAAGAAAAATGAGAAGTGAATGAAAGTTCTCCCCATTAAATGGGTGAAGATGTCATATTTTTATACACAATGATTGAAATTACAGAACATTCTTCTAAGTGCCATGCACAGAGAAAGATGTACTTCACAAAAGCATGTCAAAGTTGCTATTGTACCTGAGTCTAGAGTTTTGTCTCAGAAAAAAAATTGTCGGCAAGAATCAAATTCTGATTTAAAAATGCTATTAGCAGTAGTAAAAATTTAGTCATTAACTACAATTTATCTAACTGACAGCAGAGCCTGCTTATTAGAAATGAAAGAAAAAGATACTAGGGAGAGCTGTTCAGGTCTTCTGGAATCAGTGGCTCTTGTGTGAGAGGAGGCACACAGCCACTTGCCACTTTTCTTGACACATATTGTGTCCAACATTGTCTGTTAGAAAAACAAAGATAAAATTAAAAAAAAAAAAAGAAAAAGAAAAAGAAAAAGAAAAAAAAACCAAACAAAGTATCATAAAAATGGCATGTTTTAAGTGCATGTGAAAGGCTTATACCTTATATCAACTTCCCCCTGCCTCTAAACACCCCCTACAAGTCAGCATCTGATGTGTGAACCTTTTTCAGCCTTGACATGCTAGATATATCAGAGACAGATTGATGTATTTGCAATAAAAAGGGAACTGCAGCAAGCTTGGAACCAGTGAAATTTACTGTTGTGAAAATGATGGCATTTTGATCCCGTGCAAGCCTCTAGCCCCTGCCTCCATCATCCGGAATAGCAGAAAAGCAGTTGCTGTATAAAGTTTATTGAGGCTTTAGAAAGCACCTGTAACTTCTGGACACTGTAGTTCCAGTCAGTCTGCTCTCTGTGAGAACCCCCAGTGACTCAACAGTAAACTACAATAAGCCCAAAACACAGGCTAGCCAGGAATTTGGAATGGTGTTGGCCACATATTTCTTCTGATAATAAGAAAGAAAAGCAAGATCTTTTAAAGAAAAAGTACAGATTTTGTTATAGATTTCCCCATATAAATAGATAGTCATTTAAAAGGTATAAACACGGTAGAAATCTCTCTCTTTAAGAGCATGCATTGGTAACAAATTCTGATAACAACAAATCAGAGGACTTGAGATGTTCATTGCTTAATCTACAAAGCTCCCTATTTGAAAATCCAAGACTTTACGATGTTTTCAAACCAGGTATCCACAGTTTGTTAAATCCTGAATCCACCTTCACCACTTCCATGAGAAGAATGCTACTAATCAAAGATTAAGATTTTGCAAAAAGAAAAAAAGTATCAGATGTGATGCCACTTATTAAGACCAGTTTTAATCCAGCTGAGTAACACCTTATGCCACTGGCCAGTAGGAATACAGGATGGAATTTTAGTTCAGGTTCTCAGGAATAACTCCTAATTTTAAAGCCTGCAGGCCAGAGAAGGAATAGGAAACAATGAAGAAATAATTTACTAAAATGGTTTGACTGGTGGCTAAAATTTCTGTTTAGCGTCTACTGCATTTTATGCCTTTCGAATAATGGGGAAATCACCATAAAAATAATCTATCTTTGCTTTCAAGAAATTGTACCAATATTTTATCCATGGCCAGTGGATTTTTTCAAATACCTGCCCAACACAGCTGGTCTGGATTCTGAGTGTGTTTTATGCTTAAACTGTGTCTTGTGCACTTGCCTTGTGAATGCTTCTTTTCTAGTGCTAAATTCAGCTGCAAAATCAGCAAAGCAAATAATGCCTCCTTCATTGCCCAAGAAGCAGAGGTGCAATTTACACATATAATTCTAAAGGTTTTTTCTGTATTTGTAGACTATTAGATAAGGAGATTCCAAGGTTCTGCTCGGTTTCTAATTTTAACTCATCTATATGCACTGCAGCAGAAAACCAGCAGAAGAACATGAACCATCTGGTAAATACAAATCAGCATTGAAACAGAAATGTGAAAACTAGAAGAGGTTTAAGATATGTTTAGGACATACTGAATCTCAGCTGTCAACCTAGGCCATGCACAAGCTACTAAAAAATAATTAGCAAAGTATCTTTCTGTTCAAGTAATAAAAAAAATTAAAAATTACCACTATTAGAGTTTAATTGACCTGCATTTATTGAGCATTTAAAAAAAATTGGTACAGATAATGAGCTAGGAAAAAAAATGGAGATCTTTGTAGCTGACATCAATGCAAAGTATCAGTGGCCTTTCAAAAAGGGAAAAAGAAATACCTGTATTTAAAAAGATTCAACAGAGATTCAAATGAGTGCAGTATTATGAAATCCACAGCTGAGCATCAGCTATTTTAGATCTCACTGCTGTTGATGTTCAAGGGCTAATAGTCAAACTATTCAGCTGTTTTCAAACCAAGATTTGTTGCTCAAGGTAGTGCATGACTGCAGATCTTGCCTTTGCTGTTGTGCCATTAGAGTTACAACTACTTTTATATTTATACAGAGTGTATAGGACTCTAGGAGAAGTGTGGGGAGAGATACTGGGGTTTTTTAATATTTGCACAGATTACAAAACCACAGCAGAGTTATTCTGACCATCTATAATGGCACATTCCTTTTAGTATACATGCTGAAGACATATAGATGGTGATAAAAAACCAGCATAAATATACGTAGTTTGGAAGGGCTTTGTCTCTCACTTTTAAGAAAAAAAACCAAAACTTATCTTGGTGGTAAGAGGTCTGCTGGGAAATGTAGAAGACAGTTTCATGAGAATGTATTTATTTCAACATACTCCTTTTTTCTCTCTTGGATGTAGTGACTGAGTATTTGAATACAGCAGGTGAGAACACAGGTGACCTCCTGAATGGTTTAGGGTGTAAGTATTTCTCTAGAAAGGAGGAGTTGACTATAAAGAACACACTTTCTGTGAACAGTTAGTTTCAATGCTGAGTAATTTAATGTTCAATCCACCTGTCTTAGAAGATTTATGCCTAAAAAGGGAAGATCTTGGCCAGAAGAGGGTGCAAAATTACCTAGCAAGCCAAGAGATGTTTTTGTGTATTTTAAAGACAACTTTATGGCACACAAAAACATTGAGGAAAAGTAAAAGTTGCAGTATGCTTGCCAGATAGCTGTCCCTTAGCTGAGAGGAGCTTTCTGCACATCTATACTTTTTGTATCACAAGGGACATCAAGACTGTGATAACACCAAAAGCTGTGCTCACAATAAAAAACCTCTCAGTGCTAAAAAAGTTGTTGAGAGGATAGGAAATATTGATATAGTCTTCTGTGTACTACACAGACTACTTCTGAGTGATATATGAATGACATGGAATGCACATCTGGGCCTCTTCAGGTGGATTTTAGTCTGTAAAATGAATATTTATATAAGTAGATCTCTCAAAATCTGATATTTTGTAGCAATGTTGTCATAACTCCAAAGTGGCATTATGATAACTTTCGTTACACTGAGAATATACCTGACAGTACCTTATGACTCCATTGCAAAACTTAAAAAAATATATATTTTTGAATAAAAGATTATATTTGGCATAAATCAGAATGGCAGCCTGCTCCTAAAAAGGTGAACACTGAGAAAATCTACAGGAATGTCTCCATCATGTCAGAATGACTATGCATTTGGAAAAACATCAAATAATGATTAAGTTTATTCTTGATTAATTCAATTCTCAGATTACCAAAAAAAGGTTTTTGATTTTTTTACTGCATCATTGATATAAATTGAAGTTACTCACTGGACTAAAGTGCTAACGATGTTTTGACCTAAAACTCTTCAAAAAGGACATTGTTTTGAGTTTGACATTCAGATTTTGAAAGCCTACCTCTTTTGGTGGGATACCTCTACCTTCACTTTATGTGAGAAAGCATTTCAGTGAGAATTGCTTTCAGGGTAGCACCATTGTTAATTAATTATCTAGGGGGAGAGAAAAGACAGAATTAATATACTGTAGTGGTCGGTCCCCATCAGCAGCACTGAGGGAGAGACTTGGAAGAGTAAAATATGCAGAATTCATTGGCTGAGATAAAACCAGTTTAATAGGAAAAGTAAAAGAATGCACAAAAGCAAAGCAAAACAGGAAATAATTCACTGCTTTGTGTGGGCAGGGAGGTTCAGCCATCTTCAGGAGGGCAGGGCCCCATCATGTGTAATGATTATTTGGAAGTACAAACACCATCACTCCAAATGTCCCCCCTTCTTCCCACCACTTTATTTACTGACCATGATGTCATGTGGTCTGGAATATCTCTCTGGTCAGCTGGGGTCACCTGTCCTGGCTCTGTCTCCTCCCAGCCTCCCAGGCACCCTCACATTCCTTGCCAGTTTTGGCAGTATGTGAAGCAGAGTAGGCCTTGGCTCTGTGCAAGTCCTGCTCAGCAATAACAAAAACATCTCTATATCATCAACCCTGTAGATACACAAATCCAAAACACAGCCCCATGCCAGCCACTATGGAGGAAAGTAACTCTATCCCAGGCAAAATCAGCACAATCTTTTTTTTTTCCAAGATACCACTATAACGCCAAAAGTATATTTGATGTAACACACCATTTTATTATGGGAAAAAAAATCTCCTGTAACATATTCTTTCCCTTGTTTTTATGGTATTCCTCTGGTATAAAAACTAAGAGTGATAACTTTAAAGTTGCATTACAACAGTAATGAAAAGACAAGTAGATATTAATAAGGCTGTGGCTGGGATGTTGTTTATCATACAATATTTACAGAGTGACTACAACTGAAGCAGAATAAACCAATCCAAGCCCTGATTATATGTGTGTCCAAGTAATATATCATAGTTTAAGATAAATAAAATACCTTTGGGTTCCTCAGAAAGATTTCTTCAGTGAGTGGAGTACCAGTAATCATGAGCTGCAGGAAATGTTAGCAGTGAATTGTAAATTCACATAAGGTAAGGGCAGAGATTTATTTCACTTTCTTTCATAAAGCAGACTCTGGAGGGTTAGTAATAAGGTAACCAAAAATCCTTCCTGATTTACAGGCAAAAACGTAGTAGAGCAAATTTACACTTTTATATCTAGCAGCTGAAAGTTTAAAAGCAGCTCTGTATCCAGAGAAGAAAAATATTTGCAGAAGAAATATACTAAGGAAAACGCACTTGAATTTTTATTTCTTCTTGGTACCTTTTTTGTTGTCTTCTGTAGTAGAAGACTGCTGATGAGACTTGTGCCTTTTCCCCCATGAGACCCTAGGCAAAAAGGCTGTCATTTAAAGTGTATCTACCTCAGCATTAATCAGTGGCCATCACAAAGGAAAAAATAAAAGGACTGGTTGTCCTGAAGTGTTCTAGCAGTGTTGTTGTTTTCCTGGAAAAATCAAAATTATAATTTCTGAGAAAAAGGATTTAGAAACCCTCTAGAAAAGGTTTTACTCTCCAGTTTTAGGTTATGTCTATGTCTTTTGATGGTTCAGTATATGAAGGAGTAGGAAATAAGAAGACTTGCATAAATCAGTAGTTTCTGATGCTAAAAGTATATAATACAAAGATGTGTCAATCTGTACTGAAGTTGAACACTCATCCTCCAAAGAGATCAAATCCTGCCATGACATCTGTTCTGAAACAGAGCCCCATGTAACGAACAGGCAAGAGGTACTTAGTCAGTGGCTTACTTTGTATAGGTAGATATCAATCCAGCATGCTGTTGTTTTTCCCAAGTATATTTTTCTTGGGTGGGGAAGAGGATTTGTAATCACACATCCTTGTATGTGATTTCCTATCAAGCTGATCCCAGAGAGCAGATGCTATCACTATCCGCAGCCTGTGGATTTAGGTCCAGATCTTTAAAGTCGTCTGAGTAAATAAAGTAACAGGAAGGGATCAAGAGGGGTTTACATGCAGTGCCTCTTTTGAAGTCATACATCATGTAAAATTTCTCTCAACAGGAGTCACATTGTTGCCAAATCCTACCTCATCAATTTTAAACTTGACTCCCAGTTCCTTGAAAAGCCACTGGCTATGTGTTGGTGCCTTTGCATTTCAGAGTCGCAGTCTTCTCACAGGCTTTAAAACTAGAGATTGTGAGGACTGATAACAGTGATGCATTGCCAAGCCTTTTTCGGCTCAGTGCACTAGAATGTTACCTGTCTGATCCTGAGAATGCACGTGTTACTTGCATGCTTCTTTCCCTCTTTTTTCGGTCAGGTGTTTTTTGTCCAAGACAGACTAAGCTGATGTTACTCCTCAGGTACTTTCAAGGCAACCCTAGTGCCCTGTCTCTCTCTGTCTCCCTCTTTCACATTACAGGCTTGGAGAAGTAAGCTCTGCTCTTCCCTTGGCTCCATTTCCCCAGGGGTTCTTGGGTGTGGAAAACAGCTTCTGCTTGGAAGGACTCCAGGGTTGCTTGCTTACCCCGTCGAGAGCTTCCACTTTTGATCTTTCCCTGTGTGCAATACAAACACAGGGCACACACAAAAGTGCTGTCCAAGAAGCACAGTGGAGAAACTTTTGGAAGGCAAAAAGTTCTTGTCCTTAATATGTGTCCTACTTGGAAAAATATTCCATGGTACCACCACACACCTTTTATTTTTCTTCTCTGTATAGTCAGTACTGATGTTCATTCTGCAAGTTCTCACTCTTCAGGAAACAGGGACTGCTTGGCCTGTACTGTTTCTGCTACCCTCTGGATATTCTTTGCCAGACTGCAAGGGAGGTCTTTCCAAGCTGAAATGCTTTCTTCAAACAGAAGAAGAATGCATGGGCCTGCTTCCTGCTACACATGTACATTGTGTTAATACTTGTGAACAGAATCAGAAGAGTATAATAAAATAAAGAAAATTGTATAACATTTTTAAAATCCTGTTTCTGCTTGTAACCTCTCTGAATCCTTGAATATGTTTTGGAAATGAAACAACAAATAACATTCTAATTTTTAAGTTATTTGACTCATGGTGAGGTAGGGAATAGACTAGAATAGACTAGTTCTTATATGTTCTGCGTGACAAATTAGGACCCAGGTTTTAGGACTCTATCCAGGACAGAAGCTGTCTGTAGTGCAGGCCCCAGGCCCATCCAGAAGAGAGAGTCAGAGAAGGACAACTACAACCTTGCTCAGGCAGAGACTGAATTCTCCAGGGAAATGAACAAGTATTTTTCATCTCAGAAAGTTTTGCAACCATTTAATTCTAGAGCACCTCTTGCTGCACACTGAGGGCTCCATCTCTGAGCCAAGATCTTTGATGCCCTAGTGTCAGAGATGTGGGAGTTTGCCACCCTGTGGAAGCCCAGCTAAACTGGATAAACAGAGGACTCTTATCAAATCCACAGTATCCATGTAATTTTTGCAAATGTGCTTAAGTGGACAAATGATCTCAAGACAATCCATAGCTCTCACCACCATCAGAAGGTACATACTTCCTTCAAAAACAGTAAAGAGCTAATGCCCAGGCTAACAAAATTACCTCTTCTGTCTTTTCTATTGCCAGCACAGGGCTGGCAAGAAATATCATCAAGGATTTCCTCTGAAAGTAATGGTAGGGAAAGGAGAAAGCAATAAGAATCACATCTAATCATATAAAAAAGAAGAGAATAATTGAGTTCAAAGGGACCTACAAATGATCATCATTTCCAAATGATGTCTGACTACGTTAGAGCTGACCAACAGTAAAAGCATATTATTAAGGGTGTCGAACAAAATCCTCTTCAACACTGACTAGCTCAGGACATTGATAACCTCTCTTGGAGGCCTGTTCCAGTGTTTGATGACCCTCTGGGTAAAGAAATACCTCCTCATATGAAGAAACCTCTGCTGATGGATGCAGCTTTGAGCCATTCCAGTGCACCCTGGCTCCAAATCTGAGGAAGAAATCATCGCTTCCCTCTCTTCTTACCCTTCTCAGGAAGGTAGATACCAGAGAGGTTGCCCTTCATCCTCCTTCTCACCAAACAAGAAAACCCAAGTTCTGAGCTGCTCCTCACAGGATAACCTACCAGCTCCTTCCACAGCTTTGGTGCCTTCCTCTGGATGTATTCAGGGACCTTCACATCCTTTTGAAATTGTGGGGTCCAGAAGCACACACAACACTAAGGGAGAGGCCACACCAACACCAAGTACAGAAGGATGATCCCTTCTTTGGAGTGTCTGCTGAAGCTGTGTTTGATCCATCCCAGGACATGGTTTGCCTCCTGGGCTGCCTGGGCACCCACTGCTGACTCCCACTGAGCCTCCTGCCAGCCAGCACCCCCAGACCTCTGCTGCAGGGCTGCTCTCCAGCCACTCTTCACCCAATTTAGACTTGTTCTCAGAATTTTGGGAAATGTTATCCTAAGTGCAGTAGCAGGGACAACTGAAACATCAAGTCAATCTCAAAATTAGTTTTCCTTTTGGATAGCTACTTAATGATAATGGACTGCGAAAAAAGTTCAGATTCTCCTGGCACTTTAGATGCAACAAGATTTTAAGTTCAAGTTATTATATATGTGATTATCACGCAAAAATATAACATTAGCATCTTAGATAATAAAAGTTAGATAATCACCTTCACAAGAAAATAATATGACAGATAACAAACAATTCTTCCGTCTCTTTATGTTTTGTAGGATATTTACGTCTTTCAGATGATGGACGTGTTAAAACAATTCTGCATCTCACATTGAAAAACATGTTGTCTAGATTGATAATAGAAATTATTTGCTCCAGTCATCACTCTTTTATGATTCTCTGAGCCTAGCTTTGTTAAAATAGAAGCAGCCCTTAGACCTAACCCTTTGTTAGAATAGAAGCACACACTCTAAACCCGCTTAGTATAGTGCTGTACTGGTTTGAAAGCAAAACCAGTGAGACTCCAAGTTAGAAATACAATTTAATAGAGAAAGAAGAAACAAACAAACAAACAAAAAAGGTAAAAATAAAATAAAATAAATGCAATAGTACTATGGACCACTGACAAAGTCAGAATGCAAACCTGACACCCTGTTGGTCAGGGTGTTGGAAGCAGTCCAAGATAAGCCCTCATGGAGTGACAGTTGTGATTCTATTGGAGTAGAGATGATCCTCAAGAAAGAGTACAGTCATCCTCTGGAAATCCAGTGGAAACAGGCTGTCTTAGTGCTTGAGATTGCTTTTTTAATCTCAGTGGAAAGTGTTTGGCTCCTCCCACTGGGTGGAGCATCTCACAATGGAACGAAGTAATGTTATCAGTCACGTGAGAGGCCTTAAATGGCCCATTCACAGGTGATGTCCCTTGGAGGAGGATGGGTGGAGGACAAGATAAGAAGGCACTGCCATATCTGGTGTTATCAGGTGTCCCATTAACAGAAGGCATCTGCCCTCTTCCCCTAGAGATGAAGACAAGAGATAAAGAACAATAGCTCCCAACCGCCTTCAACAGATGAAAATAGAATACACATTTTTGGTTACATTTTTCAACCCAGGACAAGTGCTTTTCAAGTAGCAGTGGCCTCAGAAGAATTTAGTCAATGAAGGAAGATACTAAGAAGACAGTATATTACTGAACCTAAATAAGGCTACTGTGCCACAAGTTCTTGGAGACAACATTTTGCTGCGAAAGTGAGTTACTTACAGGAACAATGGTTACACTCGGTGTAGCTGTAGTGCCTTCAAGAAGCTGCTTGCTTTTGGTGCAGGCAATATTTATTAGAGATGCATTGCTGAAAATACTGATGTGTGAAGCAAAGGGAAAGTGATATGTCTAACTGCAGATATATACCTAATGAGCCACTGGAAAATTAAGTAATATATCTCTGCTCAAAAGCAGAGGCTATCCACATATTCATCCTGAGTTAACAGTTCTGGAGCCTGACTGGAGGCAGTGTTTACTCATGTTTCCCAAGTTACAGGAGTTGACAATCAGAAGGAGACCATTAACCACTGAGGAAATAATTTACTGGGGAATTCACAAAGCAAAATGACCAGTAGCTTGAATCAGAAGGCTTCCCTTTGGTATTCATTCATACACAATGTTCATTTAGCAATCCCTGTAAAATGTGATGCTTTATAGGTGGTGAAGGTTGTTTCCTTTTCTGCTTTTGTTATTGAAATACTAAATGGTTATCATTTCAAGGTCCTCCCCGGTATCTTTCAAACACTTTTCCATCATTACGTCTTCACTTACTTAGTATACTATACCAAAACTCTCAGAACATGTCATAAAATCCTACTCATTACTGGGTTAATTTATTAATAAAGCTATTTTCCTTATAAGGGTCTGCTACTCTCAGAAGGTCAAAGAGCAGGTTCTCTACATGCTAAAACTGCCATATACAACTGTCCTCACATTTCTTCTGAGTTTAAAACTGGATCCCAGCTAATAGATTTCTATCTTTGTGGTAGAAGTAGATAGTTGGAATCTTATTTTCTGTCTGAAGTCCTGTTCTCACCTACTTAAGTCCAAAGTTCACACTTGTAGTTGACAGAAGATTTTATAACAGTTTATTTAATGTCTGTTTCTTATAGTAAAAAAAAAAAAAGTTAATTTGACTGTATATGAAAACCAGCAAAAGATGGCAAACAGCATGAGTAATGGCTAAAATGTTGCAATTAAATACCTAGGAGATAAGCACCAGCATGAAGAAAACTAAGCATATCAAATTTTGTTATGCCTTTAGGGATAGGCAAATTTTTCTCTTCCATATAAAACTTTATATAAAACTCTGCTATCAAGACATCATTGTTATATTTCCTTTTTAAAGAGATGAGTTTTATAAATGTAGATTGTTGGGGGTTTGGGATTATAAATTGGGTTTTTTTTCCTTACTACAACTGTCTGCTCACAAAAGAAGCCTAGAAGCATAGAAAGCAAATTACTAGCTGATTTTGACAAATAATACTTGCAGCTTAATAATTTTAAAACTTTTAGAATACACTTGAAGAAATTTGACTTCCAGAGATGCATTTCATGCAGTTCAGAGAAGCCTTCATCTTGCTTGTGCACACATGAAAATCCCATTGCAGGAAAGACATGCAGACTTACTAAGATTAATTTTATAGCATATGTCTCTTACCTATGATTTCACTGTTGATTTTCTCCATGTATAATTGTTCTGTAGGAAGTTGCAGTTTAGGATATGATAAAGGAATAATCCTTGTTCAAGTTTCCCAAGTGATTTTTCATTGTATGGACTTAGAATTTTGATACTACAACCTTAAAATGTAGAATACTTTAAAGAACTTCCCATGCATTTTTGACTACAAATAATATTCAGTTTTTGTAAAAGGGCTAGATAAGATTGACTGCCTTGGATTCTTCTTTGTTTTTTTAATTACCAGAGAAACTATTCTAATTGTTCTTATCTTCAGCTATATATGGATTTTAAAATGTGTGTTTTGTGCACTAGTTGCTGACCCATTGACTTCTAGGAAGAACTCTCATCAGCTTCATTAGGTGTTTGGTTAAGCCAATAGTAAGACCATGAATGCAAAATCACCAGACACAGTTTCAAAATTCTTAGCAAAAACCCTCTGAGATTTCAGTATTTTTTCATTAACAGTCTGCTCTCCATGTTTTTGTGGTGTGAAGAAGTAGAGAAGCTGACTCCTGGGGATCAGGAGATTTTTATGACCTTTTCTTTGTTATTTTCCTTCTCATACTTCATTTTCTTATTGATGACTCTTTGCTCAGGAGACTAAACTAAGACAGACAATGTACAATAAACCTGGTGCTTGGTAATAAAAGACTACAACAAAGAGAAGCCATCCTTGTGTTTAGGGTTGACAATCATGATCGTTTTATCTCACTAGGACTAGCTGTTTTCTTTCTGCATTCAGCTTTTTCTGTATGAGAATGGTCTTCATAGGCAAACACACATGCCAGCAGTTATCCTGTGTTTCAGACCAAATTCTGCAATGACAGATCCAGGTTCCCAAAAACACGTTTTGCTCCATCTAAGAAGATGGCAGAGCTGATGGGCTACAGCAGTCTTAATTCCCATCCCTTGCTATTCTAACATTATGTGATTTTGGTGTTCAGAAGCCACTGTTGAAATACACCACCACAGACCTTTCACAGAAGAGTTGAAGTATCTGTAAATGTGAAGGAAGAACAAAATAGATCCTGATGTTTTCCTGGTGCTTCAATCTGTGTGTGCTTTACAAAAATAGATAAACATCAAATCCCACATGTATAGAGACACCTCTGCTTTGTATTCTAGGCTGGTTTTCTTCTGTGTCTCTTTAGTAAAGAAATCTATTACTGTCCCATGAGTTTTCCTTAGAACATTCAAATCTTGCCCATGTTGAAACTATATTTTATTATCTATTATATTACCAAATTAAATGTGTATTTTTCTATGTGAAACAGAGGCAGGAGCAGCTTTAAGAAACTTTAGATTTCTACATTTTCTTTATGTACTAAACATGAAAAAAAAGCTCTAAAAAGTAAAATGAATGAAAAATATTACAAAATAATAAAAGTCTAGTGCTTTAAACCCCCCACACTGCAATTGAGTACAATTGAGTACAATCCCAACAAACCACAGGTGTACACCATATGCATAGGTGCAAATGTGATTATAATTAGTCTGATGACAGTTCTAGGTCCACAAAGCATTCTTCTCAATATAAACATCTGTTATGTATTCAAGGCAAAACTGTGCAGAATATGGAGCTATAATTGAGGTTTTAAATGTGGAGATATCAGGAAACTCCAGGTTATTGCCCCAACAGGAACTCAGATCTGATCACATTATAAAAAGATAGTATTTTTTGTTAGTGTACATGATGTTAGGCTTCATGCCTTATTATACTGAGATGGAATTGCTTCAGCTCAACAGAGTGTAGGGCCTACTGACTTGGAGTGATGTACTTATTTCTCAATTATGGGACTGATGCACTCTTCTGGCAGAGGGGCTTTAATGAGCTGGGCTGTTGTTAGCTGTCAATATACATTGTGTAAATCCTGTGGTTTGATTGGCTGCTCTCTGCCATAAACCAGTAATAAATATGATGTGCCCAACTTCTGTATTCCACTACTGACAGTTGAAGTTGCCGAATCCTTTGCATTACATATAAAAGACCCTGTTATCTGATGCCTATAATTTGGCCAAACTTTAGCTGTTCAGGATTAAATTTCCTGTGCCTTGTGTCTGCCTTTAGGCGAGTGTCCTTTTTAATTTCTTCTAAAACCATTTCTGAGAAAGAAATAAGGGGAAACTATATTAACCACATAAGGTCTCTTCACAGTTCTCTCTTCACTTCTTGCTGTATTTCCAAAAGTATAGCCTGAAAGGCAAAAAAAAAGTCACGCTAAACTGCTGGGAACTGAAAACCTTAGCTTTGTGCAATTGAGAAGCCTAGGACAAGAGAGGGTATATAATCTTTCTTATTTTCTTTGGTATTTTTATTCTTCTAATTCCAGATCAGTAACATGTAAACAGGACTAAAGACTCACTCCTACATCAGATCAAATAGCTTTTCACAGTATCAATCTTCCTGAGATATCAACAGTACATATACGGTTTTTGTGGGATTTTTTAAACAAATATTATAAGAGCAATCCGCTTAGCACCAAGGTGTCTCAGACTAAAGGCTTACTGTGCTCTCTCAGATACAATAGCTCAATATCACTAATAATCGGAAAAGGAAAAATTACACCAATATGTCACTTTGGAAGACTGAAGTGTCTTCATGTTTAATAGCTGAGGTTTGGATCACTGTTTTAGTCCGTTGTGATTTGGACCTCTATCCTAATGAAAGTACATAATGAAAAATAATGATTATACAAATGTCACTGAGAGGTGAATCTTTTGAGAAGAATAAAAATGTGCCTTCCTTCCTTCCTTCCTTCCTTCCTTCATTCTTGTTCACAGAAGGATGGGGGTGTTTCTAGGCTTGCCAGTGAATTCCAGCTGATGTTCTCTTTGGTGAAAGAATATCACCCTTGAGAGTAAGACTACAACCCATACCCTTAGGAGTGGAAACACAGTGGCAGGGAAGCTGCACTAAACTGTGCTGGTTAAGGCTCTAATTTTGTGAGTTTTTACTTTAATA
>VXBR01010365.1:0-126165 GCA_013400215.1 Cisticola juncidis
CATTCCCGGCGCCGGTCGGCCCCGGGAGGGAAGGCTCTGGTACGGGGAGCGGCGGCAGGGGCGGAGCGACGGCAGAAAGCGCTGGCCTGAGGTCTGTGCGGTGATTTCTGTGGCACGGCAAGGAGAAGAGAGGCAGCTCTCCCTCTCCTCCTTCCTCCGGCACAAATACCTCAAAGGTGCCATGGATTCAGTAACAGGCTTTCGATATGGATATGAAAGAGAGGAGGGAGGGGAAGGAGAGACATTTTAATAGTAAACCAGCCCATTTCTCGTGAAAACTAGTTAGAAAGCTAGAGTTGGAAAGTTAGGTGTTTGTGAACTACTTTGCAGATTTTATAGGTTTTCCCATGGGCCCCGCAGATCCTGGTTTAGTATTATTTATGTTTAAGGATTAAATATCCTTGTGCATACTACTTCAAATATAATCGTGATGGTTATATGATTATATGACAGTAATTTGTGTTGTTTAAAGAAGTACCAAGAAGTATCAGCACTCCAAAATTCTTAGAGCAAAATGTCCCCGATAGAGACTGGAATAAATAGCATCAGTTTGGATGCCCTATAACTCTTATTTAGGCCACTCTTTCTCTTGAGAGTTTTCTGTTACTGCTTTTTTTGGAATTTCATCGAATTCTAGTGATTGAAAGAGCAGGCTTTCTCTCACATGGGTGTTTAGACTGAATGGAGTTATACTTAGCCTCTAGAAGAATGTGAAAAAAACTTCAGCAGCACTTTGAAGAACTCGAAGATTTACTAAGTCAGTGTCACAGTCTGATATTAGATGTAGTAGCTGCATCAGTGAAAGTTTGAACACACAAAGTTGCTTGTCCAAAATTTAGGCTTAACTTCTGAAAAGGGTCTATTTTGTAACTGAAACATGGTTTAGGCCCTTAAGCAGATGAGTTTTTAAAACTCCCGAGAATCAGGCTCGTTTCTCAGAGGCTCCTCAGTTATGAAATAAAGTGTAATTGCTAACGAGTGATGTCTGGTGGATTACTCTGCTTCCCAAAGCAGGGTTACTGCAAAGGCAAAGCATTAGGAGTTTTCCTCCATTTGAAAATGTTTTTTCCTAATGTAGTTTTCTGAGTTGTGCAGCCTGCTAAAATAAGATGTAGGTAACTTAGAATATTTCTAGAAAGAGATTAACAAATATAGGGTATAAAATAGAATCTTCAATAATGAATGTTAGCTAGTTGAAATCACATAATCATCTATGGCAAGGTGATCTACGTTGCAAATTCCTTGTGTCTTTTGATATCCCCTTTGGAATTTTAATATGTTATCCAGTTCATGAATTGTCGTCCATTTCTCCTGCAAGTTTGTCACCTCTCTGAGGAAACTCAGCATCTGTGAGGAAACTTAACTGATTGCTGTGTATGCACATGGTGTCTTTTCTGGGACTTGTCTGTAAAACAGTGACACATTTCTGGCCAAGAACTTGTGCCTTCCAGTGATACTAGCAGTGCTAAGTGAAAGGTGCCCAAGGACAGATTCCTAGGTCTAGTGTCCCCTGCCTAACACATCTCCTGGTCTCAAAGCTGACTGATTGGATTACTCCAGGGTAGACTACAGGAACTAGCTGACAGTGGAGCAGTGTGGACAAGAAACACTCTGCTTTTATTTATTTCTTGGCCTCCTTTTATGTAGCCATGTATCCCCGCTTGCTAAATGTCTCAACATGCTGATGTTGATGTAATAAAAAGTCTTTTAAAGCTCTCACTTTTGTTGTCTTGCAGCAAGACAAAGAAGGAGTGGCTAATATACAGGTTGGTGGCAGCAGAAACATAGTGGTTTTGGTTCAAACCGGGCAGAAACATCATTTAAGTGTAGTGGTTTTGGTTCACCAGTCAGAATCGCGGTACTAATTCAGTATAGTGGGTTGAGCACTGGCCAAATGCCAGTGCATTCACGAGAGTTATTTATTCATTTTTTGCTGTGAGATAAGGATTAGGAGGAGGGTCAAAGCAGGCTTACAACTTTAAAGGGTATAAAGAAATCTTTATTAACAGACCTAAAAGAAAAATAATAAAAAATCAGAATAAACCTTCAGAATACTTCTCCTCCCAACTCCTCTTTTTTTTCCCACTAAGAGACAAAACCTGGTATTTTCAGTCAGTTTACTACCTTTAAAATCATCTTCCTTCAGTTTACTTAGGGAGAGGAATTTCTCTTGCCATACCATGGAGACTTCTCCACAAGAAACTGTTCTCTCATGGCTTCAGTGTCACAGTGAAGCAACCCCCCAGAAGATGGAAATCTGTTGCTGTGTGAAAGTCCCTCCCCTCGACTTACAGTGTCCCCTACAACTGTTTTTGTGGGCTCAGTTTTTAGCTAATGGGAAAATAAGTGCTGTTTTACTGAGGTAAAATAGAATAATAATAATCATAGAATTATAGAATAGTTTGCGTTGGAAGTGACCTTAAAGGTCATCTAATTCCGACCCCTGTGCCATGGACAGGGACACCTTCCACTAGACCAGGTCACTCAAAACCCTACCCAGGCTTGCCCTGAACACCTCCAGGGATGGCAAGTCCACATCTCTAGGCAACCTGTTTCAGTCCCTTGTTACCCTTACAGTAAAGAATTTCTTCCAAATATCTAATCTAAACTCTTCTAGTTTGAATACATTCTCCCTTGTTCTATGAGTACATGCCATCTCCACCTTTCCTTTAAGCCCCCTTTAGGTACTGGAAGGTGCTACAAGGTCTCCCCAGAGCCTTCTTTTCCCCAGGCTGAACAGCTCCAGCTCTCTCAATTCTGTTTATTTGGGGCATGTCTTAAAGATGTTTTCATTATTAAAACTGGCTAAAAAGCCCAGACTGTGCTGCTCACTTTTTACGTGAACAGAATTTTTAGAGTCCCCTTCTAGATGCCCATAAATTAAGCCTAATGTTCGATTTTGGAAGTGTCATTTTTTATGAATATCATGTGGTAATGATCATTGCATATCAATGTTTTCACTTTTTCCTGAAAGTAAATTACTAATATTCTGTGGCATTCACTACGGACTTCTTGTGCAAATGGTGTTCCCTGGGGAAGGCAGAAATCTCTTCTGTGTTAACAGACCAGTGCTTACATGGTGCTAGAGCTTCTGTTGTAGCTTTAATATGAATAGTTGCACAAGTGCCTGTTGAGCAGAAGGTGCAACAGATGTCTGGAGGGAGCACCAGCTTAGCTACCAGCCATACTGTGAAGCCAGGATTTTTCAAAGGTGGCCCACCTGTGGTTGCATCAAAGTCTTGGGGAGTTTCACTTTCTGCTCCATCAGAAGGAAAGTAAGGTTCATACTCAATGTGTTGGGGATTTCCCCTTGAGGTTTTGTGAAGAGATAAAAAGAACTGCTTTACTTCCTTAAATCAGCAAAGGTCTGTCTGTGTTGGCACAGAAGCCTTAAATTTTCCCTTTTAAGCCAAAGTTTATCTTCACTTCTGTAATTCAAAGGCTGTTAGCTGATGACTAGAGCAGCCCTTTCTAAAAATATATGTGGAGTCTGTGAAACAGATCACTGTTTCACAGGCAGCAGCGTATGTGCAATATGTGACCTTGACTTTAATCTTGTGAGCAGTGTACCCTTATCTGCAGTGTAGGATTTTAAACTGTGCTTTAGAAACAGATAAAGAAATCAGCGGGAGTTTATAGGTTCTGTTGTTAAGTAATGGGGATGAATATGCTTCTGTGATGTTTATCATAGCACAGAAAATATCAGCTTCAGTTTGTATCGTGGTTTTAAAAAAGAAAAAGCTGACATGTGATTTGGATGCTGCGTTTAATCACAAGATCCCTTTCCGTTTTAAGTTGTGGGCCAGTATTCTCGTCTGATATAGCTGTGGTAGTTCAGTGGGAGCTTTCCAAGAGCAGTAAGCAGTGGATATCCATCCTCCAAATAAAAATGAGCATATATTAGGAATAAGATATTCTTTAAGGGCTACTGACTATTTGAAAATAGTCTTTAGGTGAGCTTGAGATGGACTGTCCCATTTAAAGTCAAATTGGTCACTGTCCTGTACTTCAACATTGTGCCTTACCTTAGTAGCATGAACATTTGCAATACAAATAACAATAATAATGAAATTTGTCTGTTAAACAAAAAGGAAAGGCAGACTGAGCTTTGAGTAACAGAATTTGCCTTTGTTTATTTGAAACTCAAATGATCTCCCATGAAATGGTCACCTGTACAAGGGTTTATTGTATTGTTCAGTAAAGGAGTAGTTGGGTATTGGATCTGACCTTACACAAAAATAAGTCTTCTTTATTCATATTGATGGTAATTATTTGTGTGATGGCTTTTTCTGTGAGTAGGAGAATGTGAAAAGCAGATCCTCTCCGTGTGCTGCAGTTAAGTTCTCAGCAGCTTGGTTAGCAAAGTTCATCTCTGTCCTCTGAGAACAGAGAAGCCTATTTGTTTTGTTACTTTTGGGCTAATCTAGTTTTTTTGGCTGAACTTCAGAAGTAAGAAATATATTCTGGTGTGTCAACTCAGAGTAATTTTGTTTGTAGGTAGCTGATGCTCACACTTCATGAAACTTGTGAAGATGAGTGGACTGTGAGCCTCAAGAATCATGCTCACCTCTTGATTGCAAATGTAGGCTTGCCTTGTCAAACAGTAATTCTACCAGTCTTGTGCCTGAGGCTTTTTCCTTATTAAAAAAAAAAACAAAAAACCACCAAAAAACGGAAGAATTTTTGCATCCTAAAATGACCGCTTATGGGGGCGGCTGGTTTGCTTGTTTGTTTTGTTTTGTTTTGCTTTTTATAAGACCATTCTGTTCGATCTGATAGCTATCTTCTATTTATGTACGTGTTACCCTGCTGATTTCTTAACTATTAATAATTTTTGTATGTGGATGAATCTTTCCCTTTTCATCTCATTTTTTTCTAATTCTTGAAGACTAAGTGACTGAGTTTTCAGCAAAACATTGAGTTCTTTGAGCAGTATTGGTTTCTGACCAAATAGATAAATCTGATCTTATTCTTTAAAACCAGTTTGATACTGAGGGATAAGTTTATTTTAATTAATTTTTTTCTGATGACTATCATAAACCAGAAACAAGACATGTGCCGTTTTATGGTCAGATGCAGTGCTTATTGTGAATTCCCTGAAGCACACTCACCTATTGCTGGCCAGAGTTGAGACAGCATCTCCTGGAAAGGGCAAATTATTTCTCCCGCAAGCAGAGGCTGGCATATGTTGATGTTGATCCAGTACTTGCCTCTCCCACACAAAGGCAGCAGAAGCAATGTGTAAGGGAAGGATGAGGCTGCTTTTTGTTGTCTCATTGGAAGATCCTGTGTAGCCTAGAAGAGCTGCTAATTGCGCTGGAGAAAAAGACTTACTGCGTTTCCTTATCTCTAGCTCATCCTGAACAGAGCAAAAATCTTCTAAACCTTTCAATTTAGTGTTTAAAGCCGAGAGCTCCTCTTTCTACTACTGTCCAGGCCTTTTCACTCTCCTCAGTGGCTGTGAGATCTCTGGTAACCTGCTCCTGTTCTCTGTAGTCTCTCCACCAGAATGTGATTTGATTTTGTGAAACACCTACTTATTTTTATTTGGAGGGGGAAAGAAAGCAAAAGAAATTATCTTTATTGAAGGAAGCTGCTATTGGACAGTCTGAAATGCTAGAAGACATCTGGGAAGATGCATTTAGTGGGTGGAGAAGGTATTGTAAAAGGAAGCTGTCTTATGGCATGTGTAACTGCACAACTAATGACGATTGGTGTGTAAAAATAAAACATACATATATGCTCATGTAAAGCCTTAACGCTTCCTGGTGATTTCAAGTCAGCAGCAGTTATCTACATAGCTTCTTATCTAAAGAGGAAGCATATGTTTAGCATAAAGCATGTTTAGTCCCAAATGCAGTAACAATAGCTGTGTGTTAGTTTTAGATGTTTTCCTCTGTCTACACAGAAGTAACAAGTAGTGTTAAGGGATTCCTTACAGTGCATTTCAGGGTTCAGAAGATGGTCTACTCTGCGCAGGACTGATCTTTAAGGTGCTGTTAATGATGGACATAGCTCTAAATGAGGATAAATCAATGATATTGTCATTTTAATATTTCAGCATGGAAAACAGTTTTGGTTATCTTGACATTTAGTTAGTGGAAAGAAAAAAAATGTGGAGCAGGAAGGCAAAGTCCTAAACCCTATAAACCTGATACAGCTGACATGAACTCCAAATATGCAGTGATATTTTAAAGATAAATAGTCAATCAGTTGGGACTAGATTCTTTACAAGAAGAAAGAATCATATATAGACATTAGATTTTTTAAAATCAATATGTAGATGTAAAAAAATATTAGATTTGGGAAGATAATTTATGGAACTCCACAGATGCTGCAGGGTATCAGCCACCCATTTTTTAAAAAATTGCACTTTTAATTAAAAGATACATTATCTCTAAAATTAATGCCTTTACAAGATGTATATTAGTATTTGAAAGTATTGAAACGGGCAGATGTTCTACTTAGAAGAGAACAAGATGCTTTTTAATCTCTTACTCAAAAACTGGAAAAGCACCAAAGTCTTTTTCCTAAAAAATACCACATCAATGGTACTTTCTTCTTTCTGTTGCGCTTGTGTCCTCTTGTATTCCTGTGTTCTCTTAGGTTGTTCTGATGTTGCTATATGTGAGATGTGTATTGATTTCTTCCCAGCCTATTTCTATATGTTTCTGTGTGACCATGAATTTTTTTAGTGTTAAATATAAGATTGTTAATTAAAGAGTGTATGTATGTTTCCAGCAGAAATGATCTGCTTCTGGTGTTCTTGCACTTAGACTGGAATTTCCTATGCCAAATCAGAATTTGCAGTCTGATGCCCTTGAAATTTTCATTAGATCTTATGGTAGAAATTCCTATTTCTGCTCTGCTTTGTTAGAATTCAGGGGTGTTCACTGTATAAGGACAAACAGACAAATGGAGCGGTGAGAGATCAGTTTTTGTTGATCAGCTTGATTCATTGCATGCCTGGTATCAGGGAGATGCTGCAGAGGCATTGCTTGGATGGGAAGAGACTGTCATTGAATTCAGGAAGGCCATACTGCAGAACACTGCATAGTAAAAAGCACTGATATAAGAGATTGATAAATGTGTGGACAGCACAATATGTTTGGAGAATAGGAAGCCAGTAGGATGCTTAACTTGCAGAGGATATTTAGGAGGTAGAATGAGCTTCCAAATGCCTCAGGCTTTTTATAACTCCTTGTTCTTGGCCCAAGCCATCAATGCAGATGTTTTCCTGACACAAAAGTACTTTTCTGGTGGGCTTTTAAATTTTTTTGCTTCCCTGAACTTAGAAAGGGGACTAAAACAAAAGAAAATTCTTCTTAGGAATATGTCAGCTTGGAGTTGGTATAATTATTTTCTCTTCTTAAGTTAATGCTGTTAGTATTACCATATCTGCATACTGAGAACCACTGACTGGTTCCTGGCACATTTGGTAGAAGGGAGTGTGTTTTGAGGAGGCATTAGGAAAAGGGTGGTGTCAAGACTGAAGGTGTGGGACAGGGATGTCAGAATTATGGAGAAACAGGTAGAGTAGGGCAGGGAGGTGTAAAGACAGGCCACAAAGCATTCAGAAGTCAGACTTAATTAGTTTAATTGCTAGTGAGTCAAGTTGTTAGGCTCCTGGCAGTATTTGTGTCAGCCCAGATAGATCCTGTGCCTTCATGCTCTTTGCCCCTTCGCCCTCTGCTCTGCTCTAGAGAAGCAGTTGTCCGTGAGATGCCTGCAGTGGGGATGTGACCCCAGGCAGGCAGCTCTTGTGAGAGTGGCTTCCAGGAAAGTGTGAAGTTGCTCTTCCCCCCTGCCCTGCCCAGTATGTGAAATACATGTATAATTAGAAGGTAAGGCTTGAGAAATCTTCCTCTCCACAGTATTTTATTTCTTCTTCTTGCTGTCAGCATTGTCCTGACTCACTCATGGTTTCTTGTAGCAGCCATGGAATATGGCTTTCACATGAGAAGTAAAAACCAGATGTTTCTGTGCTCATTCAGATTAGTCCCTGGAGCACCAGGATCTAAAATGCATTTGAAAGAAAGCTGAGAACATGACTGGACAAGGTTTTTGTCACTAACGGTGTTCCTAAAAGAGAGAGATGTGATCACAAGGATGTGATGTGACATCGTTAGCTGTGAAGGATGATTACACAACTAAGCTTATTTCTTCTGCCAATATGCAGAATAATGTTCCAAATTAAAATTTGGAAAGATGACAGGAAGCTTATTTGAAGAAATATTCATTAATTAAATTAATGGTGTGTGAATTAATTTCATTAATGCACAATTAAACACCAAATATCACTGTGTGTACCCCTTTGCAAACTTATGAAGGGGTCAGGTGAAATTACACAGTCATCAGAAAGTTTCTCCTGTAATGTCTTCCAGAGGAAGAAATTGAAGCCCAGGATTTTCCACGTTTATGTTCGTGCCACGCAGCACATTAAAGATGTCCTAATTCAGTAATTTGGAACTGATGGTATCAGTAACGGGTTCCAGCATATGTTGCCTTTCTTTAGAAAAAATGACTTTGTATTGAGGTTGAGTAAAATATCCTGTTCATCTGCTGTGCCATTCATTTCCCAATTTGTTGAGGAGTGTAACTAATTAAATGTGTCTCAGAGTTGCATTTTTATTATTTGTATGGCTGCCTATAATTTCTTTTAATGTTAAAGAGTAAGAATTGTGTAGAAACAAAATGTTACTTGGCTGCTCTCACAGCATGCAACTTTCTTTAAATCTGTCATCATCTTTGATTCATCACACACTAGGAAAATATTTGTTACATATTTAATCAAATTAGGCGTTTGTAAGCCCAGTGAGCAGAGTGTCATTTCTTTTTGTAATACCTTGTCCAATCTTGGCTGTGATGGACAATTTGCTTTGATAATGCACCTTGCCGTCTCATAAGACTGGATAAAAAAAGATAAATGAAAGTGGATGCATAGCAAGATTTCCCTGCCTGGCAGACTGAATGGCCTAGAATTAAAGATTGCATGAAAAGGAAGCTTTTGCTGTCCACAGACATGTTGCTTTCTTCTCCTCACACATATAAACTTGCTAGTATTGTTTAGCTGGGAAGCTGACCAGACTAATATTCAGACAAAACTGTATGTAGGTTATTGCACTCTGTTGTTGGTCATAGAGTTCACAAGTGAAGCATTTGATTAATGAATAAATTTCCAAAGAATGCAAATTCCTCAGAAGTAATGTATTTCTAGCAAGCTTTGGAATGTGCTGCTCAGGGAGCTGGTGGAGTCACCATCCCTGGAGGAGTTCAAGAAACAACTGGATGTGGCACAGTGCTGTGCTTTAGTTGACCAAGTGGAGATTGATCACAGTTTGGAGTCGATGGCCTTGGAGATCTTTTCCAACCTTAAAGATTCTATGGTTCCTTCCTTCCTTCTGTCCGTCCATCCGTCCGTCCTGTTGAAACCACTGTTATAAATCTGAGGGGTTTTTGATAAATGAGCTGTGGATTTCAGTGAAAGTATTCAAAATTCATGCTCAGGTGAAGCTCTCTAAACTGGAATTTGATTAAAAAGTCATAGCACCAGCAGTTTTATCTGTTCTTTGTTCTTCAGGGTCACTTTCAGAGTAATAATTTAACTCGTCTAATGATGAGTGAATGACTCATCTAGAAAATGAATTATTTGTTTTTCTTCTGCAGAAAGAGTAAAGGTTCTTATTTTGGGTTACATGGAAGTTTAGCTTTTCATCAATTAGAATAGCACTTATTGGTGTACTCACACAATGGCTAATGGCTCTACAGCACTGAGGAGATTACCATGCATTGGTTACCGTGCATAGGGGTTCTCCTATGAACAGAACACTGCACTATAACTCCAACATAAAGGAAATCTATTCCTTGGGAAGCACCTTTTTTCCTTTCAGATACTAACAATTTAGGATTTGTTGCTGTTAAATACCTTTCTTGAGAAGGGGTGATCAAGAGTTCAAGTCACTTCAGTTACATTCCTCAACGCCTTTGTAAAAACACTGAGCTGAAGAAAGAGGTATGAAGAAGGAGGAATGAGGCAGATGCCTGGGTAAAAAATTAAACTTTTAAAATATTAATTTCCTGTCACAAAGAGTTGTTCCACTAGTAACTTCAACAGCTCATTGTAAAGTTGAGTTTTAAACTTTCTATCTGCTATTTTTGTGGAGGCCTAAGAGTATTTGTTTGGAAAATAGAATTTAAACTGATCTTTAGTCATAAACTATGGCTGGGAAAGAACTAGACTAGTGTGAATGAGTAAGAAAGTCATGATGAGACTGTTAGGAGCTGCCTCATGTTCAGGCTTGGTGAAACTCACCTGCAGAGTACAGAAAAACCACTGCCCTACAGGGCTGTGCAACCAGGGCTGCCTTCTAATGAGCACTGACATGGCCCCAGCCTCTACTGATCCACTGGGAGAGACTGGAGGTCAGGAGACAAATCCTTCATGTGGCACTATGGGAAGCCTCCTTGGGATGTAGGCTGTGTAAAAACAAATGCTCCCTCCATCACCTGTTTTTCAGTATCATCTTGCCCAGAGGATGAGGCTACTCCAGTCAAATGCTCTTGAGGGATTGAAGCCATCTACTTCCTCTCTCTTTCAATTCATCCTCTTGGTTGTCCTTAAAAGACTGTAATAGTATGATGTTGAGTACTTAGTGAATGATGAAAAAGTATAAATTCTAGTGAGTTACTTCAATACTTCCTTTTTGTGAGTTTCCTTTTTTTTTTCAAGGGTTGAAGAAATCTTCCCCTCTCAGCTCCATACCAGTGTCAAATTTAAAAACACCTGCTTTTGTTAGAATATTTATATCCTGATTAGCAGTAATGAAAGGCAAAGCAGACTTTTTAGCTCATGGGTGCTAAAGTTACTCATTAAAAAAAAAAAATAATGAAAATCTCTTTTCCTTTGGATATGGAGTTCACAGTGTGTAATGCTTGTTTGAAGGCGCTCAGTTGATTCTCCAGGCTTTGCATCACTGAGCGTGACAGCTCCTTAGAGATTAAAGAGCTGTTACCATGAGAACTTTATTCAGTTTTTCTTTCATTTCTGCAAGTACAGAGCAGGATAGGTGTCCTTGTAAAGTGTCACAAGGATTACACTGCAATGCTTTCTGGATAAACTTCACTGCCACTGAACTGGGGGAAGCAGTACCAAATAATCTCATGACAGCTGTCGTGTCTCCAAAAGTGTCTGATCAGATCTTCAAATCTGAATCCTGGATACCTTGTGGGTACATTCAGCCTCTAGTATACATCCTTTCTGTTTTCATCCATTGTAGTTGTAGGAATGGGATTAGGCACAAATCAAAAGCCTGGATCAAACAGCTGTTAATTCACAATGATCTCTCCATGTGAAATTATTTACAATGATCTTACATGTGAAATTATTTATAAAGAGTGGGGTATTCGGAAATTTTGGGGACCTGTCTTTGCCTAGTTTCGACTTCTTCAAATGCTTCCTAAACTTTATGTTTAGAGAATGTATTGTGTCTTTAAAAATTATTTGTATTGTGACAGATATTGAAATAGCATGAGAATTTGTCAAATGAGTAAAACTGATATTTATGATATAGTTATAAAAATCATCCCGATATGAGGGGTGAAGCATGGAAGGGAGTCTCTTGGGTCTTTCATTTTAGTATAAGATATTCTGTATGTATGTGGTGGTTACTTGATTGGTTTTATAATCTAGCTACATGACTTGGGGTCATTCTAGTCTCTCTTGTATCCCCTTTTCCTGTTTGTTTGGTTTATTTGGTTTGTTTGTTTATTTGTTTGGGCATTCCTTTTTTAGTTTTGGGATGGTTTTTTGGTTATTTGGATTTTTGTTTTGTTTTTACTGTAGATTGAATTTTCCCTTAGTTGTAGAATAGAAATAGCTGAATCCAGAGGAGAAACTTTACTGTTTAGGTTCTTAATTCAAGTGAGATATAGCCAGGATTGCATATGTTGAATCTACTTCACTGCACTGTGTATTCCCTGGGGAATGACTCAGAAGAAAACAGCAGTCTAGTCTAACATACATAGTCTCTGGATGTATGTTGGCTGGGGTTCCTGGCTTGTAGACAGCAGTATATTAGAAAAAATGAAATACTAAAGAAAAAATGTTGTATAGGGAAGAATCTATTCTTATCAAAACTGAATGTTTATTTTCTTTCCACTGAGCAGTCATTACAATGGATGTATATACAAATGTAGACAAAAAATATAAATAAATGTGTCTCTCTCTCTAAATCTGGGAATTTTACTCTCACTGTGATGAGAACACAAAGCAGCATCTTTCATAGCAGAAGGAAGAAAACTGTTTCAAATTGGAAGGGGAGTAGGGGAAAAAGAGCACCGAGTAGGTATGGGGAAAGATTGCCCTTAATAGCTTTCTTCTTGTCCCTCAGTCAGAAGAAATGGGAAAAGAGAAGCCTATAGTTTGCCCTGTAGTAAAAAATAAAATACTCTGTGTACACTGTGCAATAACTGATCTCACAAGGTTCACTTTATCCTAATTTTCTGTGGAGGCAAAGTACCAGATATGTGGTGTCTGTACAAAATATTGAGGAGTACTTGCTTTCTATGTGGAAACAAACTTCCTCGATGCAGTTATCTCACATGAAACCAGCATTCTGTGCAGCTGATTGCCTGGGCTCATTCTCAGTTTACTATTGGGGAGCCATTAATTTTGTTATGGTGGTGATTATACGACATAAAAGGGGTCATTTGCATTCCAGTATTTATGGCACAAGCTGGGAGAGGAGTTTTTTGACTTAAATAGATCTGGAATTAAACATGTAGAACCAATGGTTGTATGCAGTGAGTTAGACTGAGAATTCTTTGATTTATCATTGTTTCAGAGTATATTGACCCATTTTTTTCCCATTAGTTTGAATTTTTAATAGTCTAATTTGACATGTGTTAGACAGATTGAGATATCTTACTGAACCAGATTTACAACAGTTGTGATCTTACAGTTCTGTGGAAATTGGATCCTTTTTGAGGTAGCTATAACTAAGGACACAAATGAGGGCATGCTAACATACTAGTTTTAAAATTAAAATTTTTATTTAACTAGTTCGATTTTGTTGTTCCTTTGCTTAGAGGTATGATCCTTTCCCTTGAATTTTCCAAAGCCTTGAGCTGTACTTTGGCCTTTCTGTGCTCCACTAGGAACCTTTACTCACTATTTTAGAATGTGGTGTTGGTGTGTTTAGGTTTTTCATTTTTTCATATCCTGGATGTTTTTTGTGAAAAACATTCACTCAGTTTTGCTAAAAATAAACAGAATTATAAGTTTCATCTTAATGACAAATAAGTAGCTTTAGAATGCAAGTCATGAGAGCCAAATGTGCTTTTGTTGCCTTAAACATACTTGCTTTGGGAGAATATGATAATAAAATGTCTGCAAGCATAAATTCAACAAAAAGTAGAAATTTTGAGGATATAAAAAGAACTCATTACAGAAGCTCAGTACTATTCTGAGATGTTACCTCTAGTTATAGCAAGTCTGAGGATGTATTTAAAAATCAACAGTGCATAAGTTAGCTTTGAAATAAAAACAAATTATTATTACTTTTCCAATTATGGTAATACTGTTCATTATTAATTAGATAATTAATTGTCATAAATAATGCTCACCTCACTTAAAATTCCTCTCCATCCTCCTTTTGTGTTAGGGAATCAGTTCCTGAATTTCTTCACTTGTGTAGCTCTTCATGTGTCACCAGACATCCTCTGCCCATGTAATGATGAGGGTGTTCAGCCATCTGGTTTGTACAGCATCTGTAGAAATGGTCTCTAAGGAAGGTGCAGCCTTTGGCCTGGCTAAGGAATTCTAGCAGCTCTAGCACTTCCATGTGGCTGTGCTAGTTATGGAGGAGGCTCCGTATAGGGAATTACTGCTTGGAATCCAATCCTGTAGTCGCTTCTGGAAGCAGTGCATGCCATGTGTAGTTTTATCTAGGCAGCATTTTCAAGCACCTTTTGTCAGAAATTGAGATAGATATGTTCTGTGAACGTTGTGTCTGGTCTTGTAATTTATTCAAGTATTATACAGCTTGTGGGGAAGACCTTGATTTTTGAGTACATCATGTTTTCCAGATGCTTTGAGGCAAAGTGCAGTAGCTGGTGTTGGGGCAGAATTCTGAATTTAAGTTCAGAGTTTAGAGATTAAGGAAACTGGAATATTTGTTTTTCCATGCATAATATTTTACTCGTTTTCAAAGCTAGTCTAGTGCTAATGAGGCCATTTGTATTTAGTATTTTGAATAATTTATGATGAAATTAAAATTCTCTTTAATTTCTAAAGTAATTAGTATTGAAATATGCCCTTTGATTGAGAGACATTATACTATGATCTAGTGAAGCACAGGTGTATGCTTATAAAACTGGGATGACGTAGTAATTGCTTTACTGCTGGGTCCATTAAAAAAAACAAAAACCAAAGACCTGTGGAACTCATTTTTTTAGCCGAAGGAATCCAATAAAAGGTTGCTACCAAAAATGAAATTCTGTATATTTATATCAGTAGTGTCAGATTGTTATTGGGTTTTTATGATGCTGATATTTATATCTCTTGATACTAACTTAAATCGGACTAAGTTCACAGGTGCCCGAAATACTACTTTAATTTAAACATAGAGCATTCTGATAAACAAATATGAAAAGAAGTAGTTGACTGAGTAGACTTGCATTCAGCTAAGCGGGATTGGAACTCAGTCCCAGTACTGGAATTCTATAGTGGATGAAATTTATTCAAATTAGAAATGTGCCTGACTCTCTGCAAAGATACTCACTGGTAACTGTGGTTAGTGTATTGTTGCTGAAAGTTGGTTTTGTTTTTGTTGAGTGTTGATGATATTCTGTAGATGTTAATTTTAATTGAAAGCAGGTGTGATGGCTTTTACATTATGACTTTGCCAAGAATATCAAAATGTACAATTTGAGAAGTGCTAGAGAAGAGAAAGTAAAAAAGAGTTGTAAGGGAAGAGAGTATTCAGGTACACATCTGCTTTTCCTTATGTTCTGCTAGGAGGAGCAACATGAAAATACTAATTATCCTCTAAAGGGGATACTTATGTACTTATATGCATATACCCATCTCAGCATAGACAGGCACATATTTGTGCATATTTGTAAATAAAGGTGTACAATATGTGATAGGAGGAAATAGAGAATCACCTGCATACGTTAAACACACCTCTGGAGCAGTTCTTTATTTGATATAACTGACTGGTAAATTGATTTATGTGATTTTGAGATTCTGTTACGTTTGCCTGTTATTACAGCACTCCTACTGCTCTTGTCTATGGGTTATTAAAATGTTGCACTTTTAAAACTGATAGCTGGACTTTTAGAGAGTGCATGCATACCCTAGAGACTGAAAATATTCTGTAGGTGCCAGATGAAGATACAGCTACATGACTGGTCCAATACTTTTGATTAAAGAAAGGAAAATTTCACTTGTTTCAAAGATCATTTAAGCTTCTGTGAAGGTTGTAACCCAGCTCTTTAACTTGGCCTGGAACCAGAAAGGCGATTAGTGCAATATGTTTAGGAAGTGCTGGTTACAGTATATTTGTTAATGGTTTAACTCTGAGTTCAGAAGAGCCTCAAAGGCTCTGGATACCTTGACATATGTTCTCATGTTTGAGTGGAATTTGCTTCTCTTTGCAGAGTTGAGGTCTCTGTGACCTGAAGGCAAAGTTCTGCTTTGGTTATTCAATGTAGTGCAGCAGAAATGCAATCAGACTCTGCATGGGTTCCTTTTGAGTCATTAGACTTGGGAAGAGACTTTTTTTTTGGGTTGCAGCCGTTTGAGTTCAGAGAGCCTGTCCTCTGAAGGTACAGTACCTGTACCCCATGCAAGGTAATGTCTCTTGAAGAGCCACAAACTCGGTCTAAGCAGCTTCATGGAAATGTCCAACAGTGGATTGTTGCTGCCCAAAGTCAGATTCAAAGTAATCACCAAACTTACAAAAGTTGTGTCACGTGGTAGCCATCCTTTAAGGGAGTTGGTTGTAAATGACCTGTTTGTGCCAATAGCTCAACAGATTTCTAGTTTTCTTTTAGAAAGCTTTAATATGGACATCAGAGAACTTAAAAAAAATTAGTATCTGGAAACTGCATGCTGTTACTTGTATTTAAAGCAGGTCTGTTAAGTAGGATTTCTCTCATATACTGCTGTATTCGGACCTACTCATTAGGGAGCTGGTATTTTTCTCAGAACTTGTTTAGTTAACAAATATCTACAGTTGTCAAACTGTTTCAGAGTTAAAACCTTTGGTTTCCTATAACAGTATTTTTTGATAAATGTATTTTTTCATTCCTAGAACATTTCTGAAAAGAGTTATTGAGCATTTGAATCTATGCTTGGGAATACCCCAAAGAAATGGAAAATAACCTGTGGAAACTAATTTAGGTCGAGTTTATTAAGGTAGTAACAGAACATTTATGCCAATGTTTAATTGCATACCTATTAAATTTTATTTACAGAAACTTGTGTCTGTTAGTTTTCTAGGTTTGTTTGTGGTGGGTTTTTTTGAGTGGAAGCACTTTTTTTTTCCAATTAGGAGGTGCTTTTTGTACTGAAGCATTACAATTTTGTGGAGGTACCAGGAAATTACAGTCAGTCTTAAAAAATTTACAAAACCATTCTTACCAAAACCAAAGAATCCCTAAACAAGAAATAAGGTTATTTGATGAGTTCTGTTACTGATCTGCCTGCCTATGTGGTCAATGAACTTCAGTAGAGGTAAAGCGATTGAGTATAATCTTACCTTTTAGGTTGGTCTGTTAATAGTTTAATAGTTTCACCTGAGAGAGCAGTTCTGATCAAATTACTATAAAGTAGAAGATAATCTGTGGCAACTTGGAGCTAAAAGGTTTTATGATTGAATAACATCTATACTAACCCAATAGGTATGCAGAAGAAATGCTTATAAGTAGTTTTTCATGCATACTTACTATCTCCCTAATGAAATCTCAGTATTTCTCTGCCTCATTAAAAATAAATTGTTTGTATTAAGTCTTAAGTATTTATTCAGTAGTGAGACTGAAACTCTTATGCTTAACATTTTTATACACCATTGTTGCTGTCTCATGTTTATGGTTTCAGTTTTTGTTGGCAGCTGCTCACTCATGACAAGGAGATACAGGAGATCTTGGTCAAGCATTGTATATGGGCATTTCAAGCATTCAGACTTCTCCCTGGTTTAGTAATGCTGGGGGCTTTTTTCTGACTACACTACAATAATTTAGGAGTGTAAATCGGATGAGGAGTAACAATTAGGAGTGTACCTCAAGAGATCTAGACGTGTTGGTCTAATGAGGTATTTTTCCAGTCAAGTTAGGTCCATTTACTCCAGGTTTCCAAAATTCTGAGATCATCTTCTGGAATGCCTGTTCTGCTCCCCAACTCCTGCTCTTCAGTCCCCTATTGCTCCCAGAGAAAGGGCTTCCAGTTGAAAGAGTTATGACTGGGATTGAAATAAGTTGTTGGAATTACCATTTATTAGGAACAAAGAAATGTGGCATTTTTAGCCAGAGCAGGTGGAGAGATGCCACTGGGTTGTCAAGGGAAAAATACCTTTTAAAGTTGAATGGCTGAAGATAGAAATTAAAACAACACTGATATGGGAGATATGAGAATACACAGATCATGGGAAAACAGTCTAGAGGCTGAGATGTAGTTTCTTACTAGGAAGATGCAATTCTGAAGCACTGTTCTGGTCTGAGCAAATAGACTAACAACCTGCTTGTTTTTAATATGGAGGTAGCTTAACTGATGAGTATTGTAGCAAAGGACTGCCCACTGTGGGCCAAGAGAAACTTTTTAGACCTTTCATCTTATGAATGTGGTTTTTGCTGAAGTCCTCACTCACACTCTTCACTCTACAGTCTGAATTTATGCACAGTTCCTCTTGGTAATGTGGTCATTTGGTTTCACATTTTTTTCCCTGAAAGATCAAATTTATGCTGAACGGAAATTTATGCTTCATTTATTCTTATATCCCTGAATTTGATCTTCACTATTTGTTCCTGCACTTTTTGCTGGATGGTACAAGGAAATCAAGGGCCCTAAATGTCTGTGGGGAAACTTGTGTGAAGAACTTCCACTGGAGAATAACTTCATCACAGTTTTGTAGTAGCAGCCTTGCTTCTTTGCCATAAAAAGCAACAGAGAGAACTACTGGTACATTTGCCAAACAAGGCATTAACGTGGTCTTGTCATTGGGAAGAAATGATGGCTGGGAACTGCTTCTGCAGGGCCTCAACAGTGGGGATAATTGATTTTTGCTCTCTGTTATTGAGTGTTTATTGTGTGTACCAGTTCTCGTGTAGGTGTTTAATTATTGCTATGGTTGGAAGTTCAACCCAAGGTTCCAGCTGCCAGACTCTCATAAAGAATTATTTCTGTGTAATGAAATGTGTTTTAAGGGAAAAGAGTAAAGAAAAGGGTAAAACTCTTTGGTTTTTGTTTTCAACTTAGTTTATCTTCTAGTGCTTTTGGAAATAATAATATAAATAAAATAATTTAAAAGGCTTTCTGTATATCTCTGCACAATTTTATATATTTTGGGGAGAATATTGAGTCACTATTTTGTCCTAGAGTTCATATAAAGCTCATTATTTCAGGTCACAGAGCAAGAAGTAAAGCTGACTAGAAAAGTCAGTTTTAAACATTTTAAAAAGTCTTTGGCTATTTTATGGCAAGAAAAGGAAGGAAAAAAGAGTATGCTACTAACAATTACTATGCCTTAAACATTGTTTTTTTACCATTGTGTTTTCATCTAAAGTGAGAATTCACTTTCCTACACAAACTGCCTCTTCCCTACACGAACGTGAATGTTTCTGTGAAATTTTCTGGAAAACCAACAAAAGCATTTTCCAGTAATAGTAGAATGGGGAATATGTACTCTTTCAACTCTCATTTGATCAATTGCATCAGAGAGAAAGGGAAAAAGAGACTGAAAGATGGTCATTTCTTCTCTAGGGAGGTGTGAATGCTGGTTTCTGTCTGAGCAAGTTGCAGTTGTTTCAAGATGTGCATAAATATGAATCACTTGTGATGTATTTTTCATCCAAAGACAGACAGGCTGCAGTAGGTTATTTGTATGAAGCTGGGGTACCTCTGGTTCATGCCCACAAATAAAACTTCAGCAGGTCTCACACAGCTCATTAAAGCTGTCCGTGGAAATAACATCACTGAGTGCAGTCGATATTTAATCCTGCCCCAGTGATGCACTGGGTAAAGCTGTGCCTTACAGGTAGGCCTGTAAGAACGAAGGGGAGTGCTGATTGATCCCTTTACTGCAGTCTCATTTAACACAGGAGTTGCTAAATGATGAAATTTGATGGCATGCAGTTTTTATTTATATTTTTTTCTGTAGCTCTGAAGAACACGTAGGCTTGGATGTGATTTCTTTGTAAATGTGAAGTCACTGCTTTCTTATGCACTCTCGTCTTCCTCAGTACCAGTAAGCTGTAAAGTGAAAGCTGCAAGTAGGGACTCATGTACATAGAAAAGTGTCAGTGCATAATGACACTGAATAACCTTACCCACCTAAAGTGCTTTTGTGGACTTGGTATAGCCCCTCCTGAGGAGTACAGCAAGCAAAGAGAGTGTGTGGTATTCTCTGTAAAGGGTTTTGATGTTCTGCCTACTTTGCTGTTGGTAATAACTCAGTGAGAGCAAATAATGCAAGCCAATAGCACATGGAAAAAATAATGAGAACTTATTATGGATAAATGTAATTGCACATTTCATGCTTTGCTTTTTGTAATGAGTCCATCAAGTCAAACACTCAAATACATTAATTAAACACCATTTTCCCACGGAACTCAGTGACTGGATAGCAGCCCTTAGAATATTGGTACCATTATCCAGGTTGGTCACAGCCCAGTGCGGAGCAGCATTGGCAGTCGGGCCAAGCTGTGATTACTTGAATTGGTGAATTTGGTGGCCTGGCAGAATGTGCCCCAGGGCTGTGGGCTGACTGCTGCATTACTTCACCAGGCCTACTGCAATTAAGTCAAGTCACGCTGAGGAACAGTGTCTCTTTTAAGTGCATAGTAACTATTCAGGCTTTGAGCATCTGTGGCCTTGTCCATCAAGCACTATGCTTTTGTGGTCTTTTGAAGAGCTCCTTGGCCCTAAGCAAGGGAAATAAAACATTACCTTGTCTAGCAGAACAGGACTGTTTACATGAGAGGCATGTTTTTATTGAGAAAACATACTCTGATGTGATAGTTTTTTGTCTAAATGGATGCCAAAAAGGAAGGTAAAATTATTCATTAAACTTTTTATCCAGAAAATATCCAGCAAAGGCAAATCTCAAGCCATATTAGTAGGATTTTGTTTTCTTTTAATGCACTTCATTGATGGTTTTGCATAATGAAGGTCTTTATCTATCTGTCCATACAGTGTGTAGGCATATGATGCCTTGTGTCAGGAATTTCAGGCACTTTTAGAAAGGCTCTATGTACTACATTACATAGTTAAAGCTACTTTTGCTATTTAATTTAGGAGCCTCCCTTGGGGGAGCTAAGTCTTGCACAGTGACTGGAAAGAAGAAGTTGACTCTAAAGGATATCTGACTTAGATTACTGAAACAACCTGACGGCTGGACATGACCCAGCCATGTGCACTGGCAGCCCAGAAGGCCAGCTGTATCCTGGGCTGCATCCAAAGCAGCACAGCCAGCAGGGTGAGGGAGGGGATTCTGCCCCTCTGCTCTGCTGAGAGCCCCCTGCAGGGCTGCATCAGCTCTGGGGTCCCAGCACAGGAAGGGCATGGACCTGTTGGAACAACCTAGAGGAGGCCACCAAGGTGATTAGAGGAATGGAGCACCTCTCCCATAAGGAAAGGCTGAGGGAATTGGGAATGTTCAGCCTGGAGAAGAGAAGGCTTTGAGGTGATGTAATTGCAGCCGCCCGGTACTTGAAGCCTGAAAGATGAAGAGGGACTTTTTACAAGAGCATGTAGTGACAGGACAAGGGGCAGTGGCTTCAAACTGGAAGAGGGTAGGTTTAGATTATATATTAGGAAGAAATTTTATACTGTGAGGGTGATGAGGCACTGGAACAAGTTGCTTAGGAAAGCTGTGGATGCCCCGTCCCTGGAAGAGTTCAAGACTAGGTTGGATGGGACTTCAGGCAACCTGGACTAGTGGAAGGTCTCCCTGCTCATGGCATGGTGGTTGAAACTAGATGATCTTTAATGTTCCTTCCAACCCAAACCTGATTCTATGATTCTGTGAATCTGAGGTACCTGATGTGATTCTACCCTTTAAAACTTCTCTGTGTCCAAATGATATCTCACTTGTTTACAATTTCTGTAGAGCCCACTTCTCCCTATTTTGCCACTTGCTTTTTCTCCTGCTTATGGTTTGGTATATGGAAATGTGATATTTATCTTTTGACAGATAATGTTTAATTTTGCCTTCGGCTTGTTTTTATATAATCTATTTCATACTGGTTTTGTTAATATTGCCATATTTAAGATATATATTCTCTCCCCAGGGCATTTTCTGTATCTGCTTTCCAAGTATTATTGTGTATATAATTCTACTGAATTGCAATTATATCCACCAATCAAAATTCATGACTCTGTAGAGTTGCTGCCTTGTAACTACACATTTTATTCTTTATTATGAGACTTTTGGCAATATAACTGGCAGCCTATAATCAGCTGGAGTGCAGGAATTTTGAAGTGTGAGAAATAATCTGTGAAGCTCAGGTTGGCTTATTCTGTAGTAGAATCACAGAATAACAAAAGGTTAAGGAGGTGAACACAGAGTGTGTTCAGATGGTGTGTAGGTAAATTGTTTATTTTTGGAAGTGATACTTAGACAAAGTTCAGAAGTGTGTAACACCAAGAAGAATTTCAAGCATTAGTAGAACATATTGCATAATACCAAAGTGGTAATCATTTAGCCCCAGAGGAGCTGGGTGACTAGACATGGGTTTATGGGTGGGTTGTGAAATAGGAGACAGCTTAGTCACTTAGTGCCATGTGGCACCAGGCCATTGTAGGAACTGCCTCCAGGGTGTCTCTCTGTGCTTCCCTTCTAGACTGTCCTCTGGGTGGTAGGCATTTACACAGCTTAGCATTTACTAAAAGATTTAGTCAAGATCTAACTGCCTTGTTCAACTTTCAGTTTATCAAATGGTGTCTTTCAGTTTATTCTAAGTCAGGTGGAGTCACATTTTAGGCAAGTGTGCTTTTGTTAGAAGCCAGTATTTGGGTCACAAAGATTAATCTGGTAGTTTCTCTTTGCCTTGTATGTTTTGCAGGTTCTCAGACTTTCATGCAGTTGAGTGTTCTCTCTTGGCTTTAAACTCTAACACTGAAATGCTCCAAATTAAATTGCCTTTTTTCTTTTCAAAGATATAAATGTTCACTTAAACCTATGGTCCCCTGGCATTTATGAGGCTGTATGTTGGTGTGCATTCATGAAGTTTTACGAAGGGACAAGAACACACAGGGATAGTAAATTCTTTGTCAGGTGAATTGTAGCGCATAAGGAGATCAGAGAGCTGGGCTGGGACTTTTTCAGCAGGACAGACTGGCCTTTATTGGTTCCCAAAGAGTTCCCCATGTAAAATTAATCTGCAAGGATATTAGCATATGAATATTGCAGCTTATGAACCAGTACTCTGGCTGAATAACTCTCCCTAACTGATGCCAACACACTGAATGGTTTTTGATATTTGTATTAAAAAAAAACCCTACTTCTGAAATATGATTTTATCAAATAGTTGGTATATTATTAGACTGGTGAAGTCAGTTATACACTCCAAACGTAATAGTATGTAAATTAAACTAAAAGTTAATTTTACATTTTCCCTGAGCAATGAAACGACCTCTTGATAGATATTGCATTTTAATGTTCTTTTGGTTGATCATATTATATTTTCTTTCTCCTGTTATTTCCCATAAACAGTATCATTTCATAGTGCTGACAGCCTATATACTAAATACCACAGTGAAACAACGGAAACTGTATTGTTCTCTATATACTGACAAATCTCTTTGCTTAATGTGCATTCAATAAAGATAAAACAGCAAATGTTATTAATCCAAGGGAAAAACACAATGAAAGTTATTAATGTGTTTTTTCTGTGGTGTTACACATGTGCCGCTTTTTTTCCTTTTCTTTAAAAATACAATTTTGTTAAAATAAGGCAGCAAGGAAAAACTACATCATAAAAGTGCAATAGCAATGAAGATTTTTTTCAGTGCAGCCTCAAAAGATGAGAGAGCCCATTTCTTTTTTGGGCAGTGGGAGAGAGTATTAAATGCTGTTCTCTGTTTTCAATTAAACAGCAGCATTAAATATAAAATAAAAGTTTAAGAATTAATAATTTTTCCTTTCTCAGCCAAATTTTCTCACGGATTTTAAAAGTATTATACCCAGAGGAGGAGTTTAAAAAATGACTGGCTGTTTTTTTTTACTTCCATTTCACAGAACTGCAATATTGTCCTTCATCATGAGCTACATAAGGAATCAAATTTGAAAAACCACTTAAGGCCCCTTTACCTAGAGGTGGTTTAGTCCATGTTGTCTCACAGGAGTATTGGTCAGGATGGAAAGTGCCTGTCCCTTGTCAGTGGATGGTTTTGTTTGAGGAGCCTCAGCTGGCTGTCTGGTTGTTGCTCATGCTGTAGGGCTGTGTAATGACTTCAGTGCTGTCTCCATCTTTGGGGCTGGAAAGGTCCAGCTGCTCCCAGAGGAGCATCATTTGGCTGTGTGCACGGTGCCTATGAGAGCCAAATGGCACCTCTGTGTAGGCTTTGTTGGAAGAGTGTTGCCCAGGGTGGTTCCCTCCAGGACACACAGGGGTTCCTTCCCCCTGTGTCTGGCTCTGGGCTGCCTCTTCCCGTTCTCAGCCCTAGTCCTGCCTTTCCCGCCTCTCCCAGCTGTAGCCAGTGGCCGTGGGCTGCCTATTGCCCTGACTGGTGCTGTCGGAGCTGGTGGAGGTCCTGGCTGTAGCTCAGCTTCAGCTCCATCTCAGTGCCTGCCCCAGCTGCAGGTTCCGAGGTGGCCATGGTGGGCATACGTCCTGCTGGAGGGAAAGCTGCTGTCCCCTTGCTGGCAGAAGCTGTGCCACAGGGCTGGGCGGGGGCCTGGCGGTGTCCTGCCATGGGCAGTGTGCCTCTCTCCCTCCAAAGCCCTGCATTCCTGCAGAGGGCTGAGCAGCTGTCGGGAACTGAGCAGGACAGACCTCCATATGCAATTTGACCCCTGAGTGCTTGTGTGTGCTGCTTCATACTACTTGGGAGAAACTTCCAAGGATTCTTCCTTTCCGAGAAAGTAAAAGCCTGAAAAACCTGTACACCTGATAAGTTAACCCTGGTTTTGTCTGTGCTCCACCCCCTTGAAGCACCTTACAACACATGACTGACTTCAAGCTGTCATTAAGGATTCTGCTTCTGCTAGGCACTGCAAGTGAAGAAATCTTAAAGCAGGAGAGGACTCCTCTCCTTTGAAAATAAGGGGTGGGTGTCTGGATTGGTTTTATTATTAGCACTGCCTCACAGCTTTACCCACTGGATCACTGCTACAGTAACATAATATATATTTCCAAGTGTCAAGGCGTCTCGTTTAAAGCTTAACTCAATTTTAAATCCATGTGGAAAGGGAAGACCTTTAAAATACTTAATAAAGTATAATCTTAATCATATTCATCATTATTAAAATTTGAAATAGGTTGAAATACTTAAGGTAAGTGAAATGAAAAAACTAATAAAGAGCATGAAACACACTGGAGATATAGAAGGATAATTACTAAAGATTAAGAAATCTAAAATGGCCAAACATAAAAAAAGCCTTCATTTCCAAGAAGCATTTATTTTAAAGTTTTGCAATAGCTTAATAATATAAAAGGAAATTTTGAAAATGAATTGAATGTTAAGTGCAGCAGAGTGGCAAGACATGATTTAATACATTAAAACTTATACTAGTCCTGTCTTTGGGCTTCAGACACGATTTAGGTCCTGCCAGTTCTTGAGAGAGTTGCGTCATCTGTAAGCAAGGAGACAACATCACTATCAGTGTTGCTGTTAATAATAATTATTAGCACTGTGGCAGTAGTAGTTTTCATAATAAGTAGTGCCTAGAATTAGCAAGGTGCTATTGCTGATGACACCAGCTGGCTCAGTTTTGTTCAGGCCAAATGAAAGATTTTTCACTTCCAAAGATTGTATTATCTAAGCATGAAAGGAGGGACCACTTCGGTTTTAATAAAAATTATACGCAGGTAATCACAATGTTTGCCTTCTATTGTTTCATCCCTTTTTAAATTTTCTGATAGTGAATGAAAAGAGGTATTTCAATGGTGCACTTCACAATGTAATCTGTGGGAGAAAATGGCATTAAATTTTTTAAAAATTGAAGGTTGTAATTTTATTTGTATTTTAGGTATTACTTACCTTGACCATGCTGGTTCAGCACTTTTCCCAGAGAGTCTACTTAAAGCTTTTACTGATGACCTCAGAAACAACGTCTATGGTAAGTGCAAAGCAACGTTCCCATGAGTCTTCGCAAGTTTCCATCTAAATCATTCATGACTGAGCTTCTTGGAAGAGACCTTCTGCATGTGTTTTAATACTGCAGTAGAGTAGTTGGAAGAGCAGTGCTTTTACAAAGGAGGCATGGGCTCTTTGTGCCACCCCTAGCTTCATTCTTTGGTGGCCAAGGACCTGCTGATGGTGGAGAAAAAGAAAGATCAAAGCAAACATGGCTCTGTTGCATGACTCTGTTAGGGCACCAGGCTGGGGATAAAGAAATACATTTTAGCTGTTAGCACTGTTCATTCTTTGTGTTTTTTTCCACGAAGAAATGCAAACCTAGTTTCTTATGCAAGGACCGGAATCCAGAACCACCCTCCTTCTCAGGGAGAGTCATCACAAAGAGCTTATACTGTGACTCAGTGTAAGTGTTTGGTTCAGAAGAAAGCGTAGCTTAAAGATCCCAAGTGAATTTAGGCACAGAATCATTGCTCTTAGACTTTGCTCTGCTCTGACTATTAGACTTTGGTGCCTACTCAGAAAAAGGGCAGCTATTGCTAAAGCAATCCTGTGCAGAGGAATGTGAATAAAAATATCTACAGAATTGCATAATATCTGGGTATACATTTAACTATTACAGCACCATCTGTCAGTATTTGATCCCCAGGTCCTCTACCTAAATCTTTCATTTCTTTCTAATGTTATTATCTAGCCAAGAATCACACACTGAGTGTGATTTTATACAAAGTCAGCAGCATCCATTGTTTAAGAAATATTGTTACTGTGTGAGACAATTTACATTAGAGTGAGTCATGCTCAACGAGAACAAAATATACTGCACAGTATTATGATATGAGTAGTCCCACTGAAGTAATCAAATTTCCTATGGTGTGTTACTATCTGTAGGTGTGTGTCCTTTTTGCTAGTTTTGTGGCCTTCTTGTGCTCCCTGATACATGGAACAAAGGGATTCCTCACTTGGGAACTAGGTACCACTCCTTGACAAGAAAATGCTTGTTCACTCCAGCACTGACACACATGCTTATCACCTGGGCAAGCCACTGGAGAGTCTTGGGTAGTTTTCATTTTCAATGTGCCATTATGTAATTTCCCCCTATTCTTTTTCCTGGATGCTGGCAAGAGTGGGATGCACAGCATAAATTTAAGTTCCACTATAAAGTAAGTGTTACTTTTGATAGGAATAGGGGCTTTTTTCTGTTATAACAAAATACATTGATTTGATTACATTCAAGATCTCCTATTCAAGTGCATGCCAGTGATACGAAAATTAATGTTCTGTCACCACAGACATTGCAAAGCGAAATGTATGCGCTCTGATCTTAGTTATTTCAAACAACATTGGGCTCAACCCTTTTAATAAGCACCATCTGTGGCAGAAAAAAAAATTAATTTGTGAATCAATTGATTGCTTCTGAATGGAAATAGTAATGCTGCCAGTTTGGAGCAGATTTGCTTAGTACCTATATTGCTATAGGAGAACAAATTGTATATTTTTATTGGTGTTTTTATTTTAAATGATAACAAGAGCTCCAGAATGGTCCATTTTTTTTTCAGTTACATCTCATACTCTAAGGACAGTAAATGCTGTGTAGTAAGAGTTAATTTAACAAACACAGATGTGAATGAAGGAGGAATTTGCCTTGCAGCTTTTTTATTTTCTTGGTGATAATCCACAGGCCCAAAGAACTTTAATTTAGCTGTTACATGGGTAAATGAGGGAAAGTAATAGAAGTAAGAGATAGTCTCACATCTAAATTGAAAATATTTGAATTGGAAATTACAGAAATGCAACATCCAACATGAAAAGTCTAAATATTAGTTTTGGGTTTGAGCTCTAAAGTTATTATTTTCAACACCTTTACTCAACAGCTTTCAGCAGGATAACTTTTAAATTTCAAAAAGAGTAGCTAATATTGGAACCTACTGCAAAAACTATGTTAGTATAGCAATTTTTTCCTTATTCCCTTTCGAAACTGTTTTGACATATTCTCTAAGTATTTGCTAATAGGAAAGTGTGCTGTACCTGGGTGAATATTGCTGTAATCTTTGTTCAAAAAGATAAAATCATGCTGTCATAATTGTTACGTATGCTTATGCTGAGCTGGGCTAAGGTGGCTACTAATTTTGCAATAAAATTTATGTTTCCTTGAATTATGTGAATTTCAGACACTTTAAAATCAAGGATTATTTTTCTGTCCAGTCGTGATTGTCTGTTATCTCCAGATTCTGTCTTTTGCTTCTTAGCTACTGCACACGTAAGTTTATGCATGTGCATTCTGTCTGCATTCTTCCCAGTATGTTTGTGCATATGCAGTTTTCATCTCCTTTTTAGGTGAACTGCCTAAGTATTAGTAAAAGATCCAGCTGAAGTTTCTAGGTCTGTCATAATTGCTTTACCCAGTTATATGTCCCTTCTCTTGACTAAGGGGCTTCAGGGAATTACTGTGAAGTATGCATTGAATCTTTATCATCTTTTAGGCTCATTTGGTGTAATACCTCAATAAAAGAGAAATTTAATAGCAAAATTGTGATTAATGATTAGTTTCTATATCTCTGTTATCTCCTAGGCAACCCTCATAGTCAGAATATCAGCAGCAAGCTGACATATGACACAATCGAGCATGTTCGATACAGGTACAGGTTATATTTTTTTTCAGATGTTGTATGATGCATTTGATCATTTTCATTTTGGTTAGGCCTTCACTGTTTTGATAACTTTAATATGATACCATTTTCTAAGGGTCATCTGTCATACCTGAAGAGAACACCTCACTTTTAAAACACAAAGTATTTGCACAATCAAGTCTTGCATCATATCAATTCTCTTACTCCCAGATGCCCAAATCCTCAAAGTCCTGTAGTTAATTAAGTGCTATAATACAAGTCCACAGTTTTAATTAAGATGTAGGACGTGGAATTTCAGGAGTGATTATAGTAGGATGCTATGGTAAGATAGTAAGGTGAGACTGGGTGCAAAGACATGGTTAAAATTCAGATAAAATGAAATAGGGTGTAATGGTTTGTGAGAATTTACAAAAAAGCTTATGGGAATGTGTACATTGTTTTACAGCATGTACTTCCATTGGAGTAATAAAATAACTTTTAAAGCAGTTTTAATATAAATTTTAGGAGTAGGAAAAAAAAACGGTAAAGTTGATTGTTGGGTCTTTTGGGTATGGGCAAGAAAATGAACTGATTCCCTAAAGCATTCCTTTGAAAGTTCAGGATGGAGTGTGCTGAAGGTACATTTCTTGCCATTGATTAGTCATGATTTACTTCATGACATAATATACAACTTAGGCACGTGGTTATTTGTTTTAGGGATTTGTTTCAGAAAACTATTACTATTTTATAAAATAAATTTTTATCACAGAATATGGATGGTTTGAGTTTATTTGCCTGCTTTTAATGATACTGTTAAAGCAAGTAAAGAATGTAATGGATTCCTCTTTTATCTTCTTCCTTGAAAGCAAGTATTTCTCCAAAACACATCACAAAATTCCGATCAATAGCATTGTAGTGTTCAAAGTTGCAATGAAGAAAATCTGTTTTATACTTTTCTGCTACATTTTCTCTGATTGCTTTTTATGGAACTGTAAAAACCCCAGGTTTTCTAGTTGGATGCTGGTGCTGGCTATAATCTGTTTCCCCCTTCCCATCACAAGCTTTCTGGAGAAAGCATTTCTTTTTGCTTCTACCACAACCCTCTCTTAATGCTGTGCAGGATGACAACCTACTAATGTAGGGCCAAATGAAATGAAAGAGACTACCCACGAGGAATAGCTGTCTTCAAAACCAGACACTCATAGCCAGTTACAGCAATACCCACATTCTGCAGAGTCTTTTAAGCAGACCTGTGTGCTTGCAAGCAGAGTTAGCTTTCTGATTTCCATTTACTCAATGCTGTTGCAATGTTGCTGTTTCACAGTTCTGCTTATGAAGGCACAGTAGGAAGTGTAACTGTTTTTAGAATAATTACTGTTGTACTATGTGTTCTTCGTTGTCAGGGAGTAAGGAAATAGGCTTTCACCGGGTGAAAACCTAGATTGCTTAAAAAGAAGTTACATCTTCAGCATGTTTTATTTTGGATCCTGCTTTAAAAAATGTTGAGACTTTTTTAAGGGCAGAATAGGAGATGAAAAGAGCATGCTAGTGTTAGTATTGAGGGTGGTTTTGTATGTTTTTGTTTTGGGTTTTTTTTTAAATGCCCTCTGCATCAAATGAACAATTCTGTTATTACACCTAATAGAATTTTTCTTCTGTCCCTAAAGAAATACAGCCATTTTTAAACTCCCAATAAAAATTTAGAAAGCATAGTCATCAAAAAGGCATAGTCATAAAAATTCAGGAAGAAAATGCCCCAAACCTACTGTCAATAAGTCAGCTATCAAAAATTCAATAAAAGTATATTAAAAATCTATAGTTCTATGTCATTGCAGCTTATCAAAATAAGCACTATGACAAGACAGAGACAGGCAGCTGTGTCCTGCATCACAGTGTATGGATTGGATTTCCTCAATGAAAAAATAATTCAGCAGGTAGTTTTAGAAATCTTAAAATTAGTTACTGGCTTGTAATTTGGTTTCTGGCCCATGGCTGCAGTCATAAGTACAGCTTTTTTTTTTTCTCCCAGTGTTTGACTCCAAGACCATGCCATTTTTTTTTTCATTATTTTTAAAATTTGATTTTCTGAAGTGATGGCACAATCAACTAATGTAAAATTAACACAAAACTTAATTTCATATTTACATTTGCTGATATGGGTGACAGCAGCATCAGAATAGACTTTTCTAATCTGTCAGTGTACACTCTTCAATGGTAAAAAGCTGAATGGTTTGGTTCTACCTTCATATCTGCTTGACACAGAGAAGCCATTTTTAGAATGTGGCTTTGCAAGAGAATAACATCAATTATTAAATAATTGAGTCAGAGAATGTTTTTTCTGGTTTACAAAATTATAATAAGGTGCTTTACCTCTTGACCAACTGAAGTGCAGTAAGATTAGAAATAACTATTCTTAAAAACATTGCTTCTCTTTTTTTTAACGTGGACTGCTGGGTGATTTTAAACATTGTACATACCTCAACATTAACTATGAGTGATGCTGAAAAGAGGAAGCAAGAAATGTGATAAACCTTACTGAAATGTATTAAATGTATGTGTCAAAAATTATAGATACTTTTTTATTACTTTGCTTATGGCACTGCCATTGTTCCAATTACACACAGCTAGAGAGCAGGAGTACAATATCTCCTTATGATGTTGTTAATTTAATGTTAGTAGTTAATGTAACTCAGAAATTCATTACACTGAGTATTAAACAAGCCTTTTCCCATATGCAAGCATTTTAAAATACTAGATTTCTGAATATTTTAAAACATTATCCTTGTGGATCTTGCACTTGCAATATCAACTATTGCAGCAGTGCCTTCTAACCAAAACCAGACCAAAGTTGTTTGAAAGTTGTGATATGTTTAAGATATACAGCAGGATGCTTTTTCATTTAAACACAATGTCTGTTGTAATAGAGTTTTGATGTTCATCCTTGAACTTCCAGGTCCTATGAAGTGTTAAACTGAATCATGCTTTGGGAATTCAAATATATATTTTAAAAAAGGCCAGAAATTTCAGTTATGATATTGGTACCAAGCATCTCCTAGACTGTGGCAATATGTGTATTACAGAATTTTCTTGCTCAAGCTGAAAGAATTGAGCATTGAGCTAAATGGGATCAAGATAAAATATAGAACCAAAACATGTATTTCTATAAAGGCTTCTCTCAAAATGTGCTGTCTAAGTGAACTGTGAGAGGAGATTAATCTCTGTGACCAGCACAAAATGCCTGTAAATGGCTTAGTGTTTGAAAAATATATTTGTTTCTGTGGTAAAACACACAGGTGGTACCAGATTATGCTAAAGAAGCAGTCTCATAAATGCTGTTTATAATTTCATTTGCATTGCATTTTTAGAGAACATTTCATGATAGCAAGATAAAACTTTAAATTCCTTCTGCAAGCATCATACCTTGCTTATGAGATAAGTTTCCATTCCGAGTCTTTTCTTTAAGTTAACACATTTTGAAATGGTGTTTTAAGCAAGATAGGGATTTTTTCTTAATTCCCAGGTTTAAGCAGTTCTGTGTCTGAAAACAGTAATGTTGGAAATGATACATACATGAAAATGGGTTGACCTTTCCTACACAGTAAGAAGTAGTAGATACAGTATCTGCTTAGTATTGATTTGTTCTTTGCAAAGGTCATTGACAGGAGACCGTACAGATGAGTGACATCTGAGCGCTGCATCCTGTCCTCCTTAATGGCACCCATCAACTTGAAAGCCTTGTTTCCAGTCTAATGTGGCTCAGCCCTTCTGCATGCCTCTTTTGGAACACCATTTGCAATCGCTGCTTTCCTGATCCCACTGCTCAGTGGGACAGCTCTGAAATACCACAGTCAGTGAAGTCCAGCAAAAGGTCACCGAGCTCGCTGCAGTGACTCTACATGGCAAATGAGATAGGCATTAGAAGATAATTAGAAATAATGGATAGGTTTTCTGAAGAGCTTAGGCAAGAGGGCTGATCTCTTCCTTGTGGTTCATGAAATTATTTAGGCGAGCAATTAAACAATCTCAGTGTGCCCATAGTGAGTGGCTGATGACCTCACTGTGGGCTCTGTCATTGCTGAGTGACATGAGGGCTTTGGTGCAGATAATTCTTGTTTTTCCCTCAGCCACACCTAGCCTTATGTGCAAAGGATTCCATTTTATAAATGGTTGTTTCTGTGAGTCAGTCCATTACTTTTGTTGGGTTTACTTTTTGCAGTCCTATGCAAGGTAGTAAAAAGCCTCTGGTCAGGGTAAGAGGTACTGTCATTTTTGAATGAGTTAGGAGATTGTTTTTAGAACAAGTAAAATCACTTTGCTTCACTTTAGAACTTTGCTCCTGGACTTTCAGCTCTATTTTAATAAATTAATTAATCATTAACTTAATAAGCTGAAGCTTTAGAAAGGAACTTGCCAGTTTGCCTTCTGTTACTCGTCTGGTAGTCAGCTTTATACCTTAATATATATATGGAGAGTAGTAAATAAAATTGGTACATGCACTGTCCTGCTCTCTGACTAATCTTTGTTGCATATAGAATCAAATCTGGAATGCTTTGTTTATTGAAACAAATAAATATTTCAGTAAAATAAATTAAAAGCTGGTGGTCAAGATTGCTACTTTATGAACAAAAAAGATGAAGTACATCTGGGAAATTCTGAGTTTTATTAGTATGGGTGGCTAGAATGCTTTGCATAGAGGCCTGAAAAAGACTGGATAGAACCTTTATTTTTTTTTCTTTCTGATTCAGAAAAAAACCCTCAGGACTCTGCTTTTATAATATGTCTTTGACAAAGAAGCTATGGAGACTAAGTTTAAATGGGATCTTCTTGTGCCATTGCTCTCTGGATAACATTCAGAATAGAGAGAATGGTACAGGCTTACTTGGATTGAGACCAGTGGTTTAGTTCTCATTTTTTTTAAATGCACGCAGCCTTGATGCCTACTCAGCTGCTTTTTTAGCAGAGACACAGTGTCCTCTGTGCCCCTGGGGGGGTCTGTGAAAGGGCACATGAGCTGATGAATGAGATAGTCCAGCTGGGACAAAACACTGATAAAAATAATGAAGTTTTTCCAATGCAAATTCCTTTTTTTCCATTTTTTCTGTTTCTTTGTCTGTTTCAGCATTTATATGGAAGTTTTTTTTCACCTCACAAGGTTGTACAATACTTATAGAAGAAATTTAGTGTTCTTCCCTCTTCTGGACTTGCAGCTGCTTTTCCTAAGAAGTGTCATTGTGAGACACCAGTGGGTGACATTTCTGGTGACGTTTGTGTTGCCTTGGATGTTCAAGGAGCAGTAACATTGTCCCGCCTTGCTGCTGGGAACACTACCAATTCCTTTGCCAACTCCAGAAGAGCCTGACAACTTCATTACTGGCTTACATGATTATTTGTACTTCAAGTAGGGCTTTTGGAAGACCAGATATTTAGCACAAATATAATTTCTGCCATCCCCTGTGTGCACCTGTTGTGCTTGACAACTTTGTTTTGGCTTCAGTGAGCTGCTGTTTCTAAGTGCAAATTATGTAGCCTTGGAGAGGTTCTCCATCTGACTGAAGTAAGAAAATTTGAAAGCCACCTTCAGTTATGTATGTTGTTCAAAATTTGGCTGGTTTTTTTGTGTCTAATTTTTTTGAAGGTTATGGGCACTTTCTGTTTTGCTCTATCTGAAACTAACTCAATGATCCCACAGAAAGAAGTGTGTGACTGGCAAATTTTAACTTGTGCTGTTCATACCTTATATTTAGAACCGCAACTTTGGGAAATACTATTTCATCTACTTTTTTAGAAACATGGAGATAATTTATTACTACCCCTTTTATAATAGTCTATTAATCTTTCTGTGAAGTTAGCAAACCCAGTGTGGAGCTCCATTTTGAATCTTATTAATTTCACTTGTAAAGCAATATGAGTGTTTCATTTATTGTTATAATTAAGCTGTTGAGGACACACTAAAGCATTCCCAAGGGCTTCTGTGGTGCCATCTGTGTCTCAATGAATCTGAAATTCATGGTGTCATTGCTGCTGCACGACAGACAGTTTTGCACTCATCTTTATTTTCTATCTGAGCTCCAGCTTGCCGCACTTTTAACTAGCAGATTTGAGTCCTTAAAAAGCAATCATTTGCACTACGAATCTTTTTGCTCCTATGCAAAATTCTAACTGCCTGTTCTGATAGTACTTACTGTTCTCTTCCCCTGGAACTTTGGTACTGTTTTTATTGCCCTCATTGTCCAATCCTTAGTGATCAGGATTTTTAGTGCTTTAAACACTAGTATCGGCTGCAGTAGTTCTATTATAAAGTCCACCTAAGTGAATAGCAACTAGTGTTGCCTTTGTTTTTTATTATTATGAATGGGGGCTAACTATTTAAATTTTGAATATATATTTTAACTACTGGTGAACTTCTCATCTCTTGAATATAGCAATGTATTCAGGATCTTCTGCTATTTTTTCCTCCAGAAGCAGATATGATGTGCAAGTGGTAGTAACTTTGGGATAGATGCCTCTGCAGTGTCTGAGTGATTTCATCACATTTCTTTTTACTCTCATTTCTGATGTAACCTTAGAATTCTCTTCTGTCACTGTTGCATCAAGTTGAACTGTGGCTGCCTCCTCCTCTGTGATAATGCCAGTTTCCTCTCTGCATTGTTCCAAGCTATCTGTAGCTCATCTGGTTATCTTATAGACAGAGCAAACACATTTAATTTGTCAAATGAAGGCACAAGCCTTTACCTCCCTTTCTGTAATGAGCAGGTTGTTTACAGCAGCCATGTTAGATGCTGTACTCCTAACACTGTTCGGGGGTTTTCTTTGTTTGCTTTTGGGTTCGTTTCTGTTGGTTTGTTTTTATTTTGCTGCCCTCTACAATCTGCTGACTTGCTGAAATTCTCAGTTAATATCCCATGTCTCTTAGAAGTTCTTTTCTTTTTTTCCTCCCCCCAGCTCTGAGGCTGTGCTTGGCCACAGGCGGGTGCCAGCTAGCTCTGTTCTATATATTAAATATATATGCCTGTTGCTGAGGTCATGGCTGCCCTGATGGAAACTTTCCTGTGGCAAAAGGCAGGCAGCTGTGTGGCTTCCAGGCTGCCCAGGGGATGTGTTAAACACCACAGGGAGCAGAGCCAGCAGAGCACTGCAGCAGGAGAAGAAACTGAGCAGTGCTAGAGGAGGAGCAGTGACTGTCAAGGGGTGAGGGTGTGGTATAACCCAGCCACCTTAACCTGGATGGGGATTAAATGAGTCTGTGTGTGCCCAGTAGAGGTTTTAGGGTGCCAGGTTTCAGGACAGCCAGGTCAGAAACGTATCCCTGTTAATATGGTTTGAGAATATGGGAAGGCACATAACCTTTAGAGTTTTTGTTTTTCATCTCTAGCTATTATAGAGTACTTTTCGTCTATTGTTGATGATCTTTCCCCATTGGAAGGAATAAAATACTTACTGGGTCTTCTGTTCCTACACCAAAATTTTATGTTGCTTGTAGGCTTTTGTGGGCTGTTATACTATTAAGCCTTTCTGATGTATTAAATACAGGAGCCCTGTTTTCATAGACTGAACAAGATATGCTCCTCTACATACTACTTCCAAAATGCATTCTTCATCTTCCACACCGATCTAAATTACTCTGTCTCTGGGCTTGATCCGAATTACCTTAATTTTTCTGGAGCGTGTGACCAAAATAGAATGGGCTTGTTGAAGTAAATCCTGCAGTCTGGCAGCTGAAGGTTTGGTAACTGAGACAGATTAAAAGATTCTTGAAATGGTGGTGTTACTTCCTCAAGTGTTCTGGGTGCTATGAGAAGATCAAAAGTATTGTAAAGGAAAGAAAATGGCAGGAGCATTTCAAACAAATAGAGGAAATCTGGTGGCACAACAGATTTCCAGAGAGAAAGCAAACTCATCTTTCTGGAAATTCTTCAGTAAGTTTGTTGGAACTTGAGCTTTCTTGTTTGTTTTTGTTACGAAATCTCACGCTGGGCTGACAGTGATATTGTGGTCCATAAGCTGGTTGATACTTAGAATGGAGCGAAAGTCAAAGAAGATTGTGAGATACAGATAGTATAGAACAGATAGTTTTTGTTTAGAGATACTGCAATGACTTTAAGCAGAGAAAATTACTTGATAAAACTTGATCACTTTAAGCATTTAGTTCTTCAAAGAACTAACTTTAATTGGTAATCTGAAATAATAGCAAATAGGTACCTAGAAGTGTATGCTAGCAGTATTAGTTCTTTCTAACTTTCATTATTCTTTCTGTTGTTTCTCTGTTGATTCAAGTTTCTTACCTGTTTTAAACTTTATTTCTAATTTGAAAGTTGTAAGCAAAGATAGTGTCCTTGAAATAAAGGCTGCATTTAAGAAGCAGCATGAATCATGGTAAGAGACAGGAACATGAAAGATAAATGAAGCAAGACTTTTAACAGAACTGTCTCCTTTAGTTTAAGGCTAATAACACCTAGTGGATCCAGGTTTAATTGGCTAGATTTTATTGGTGTATTTGGTATATGTCAAGGCAGAAGAAAATTGTATCATTGATATTACTGAGTGCCAGCTCAATGACATGTTGCAAATAATTTAGAATTTATTGAAAGCTTTTGGGTGGTGAGACTGTTTAAAGGAGTATGATGTATGTACTTTGGATTTCATGGAGACTCCCTAGGCTTGTAATGAATCCAGTTATCACAGGCAATGGTTCTGAAAAAAAGCTTTTCAGCACTCAGGCTTTTCTTAGCCATCCACTTAACCACTACTTCTAGTTTGTCTGTTTTTACCTTTTTAAACGTGTTCAAAATTTCAATATTTTTTTGCAAATACCTGTTATGTGATAAAAAGGAGATTTTAGACACATGAAACACTTCTTTGCAAAATCTGTCAGTGGTCACAGACCAGATATTTCTGACTTGTGAGTAAACTATGTGTGAAAACAGTATTGCTTTACAGGAAGGAAAAAACAACAACAAAAGAACAAAAAACCCAACAAAACTAGAAAAATACCAAAGAGACAAACAATACTAAAACTGACCTCCAGAATATAAGGCTGAGGCTTCTGTGCTAACAAGGGAAGCACTCTGGAGCAGAGGTGTGAGGTACAATCTGAGTTACTTTATCCCTGCTAAAAAAAATTTCACTGACCTATTGGTTCAAAATCCTGGTGCCAAAATCTTGTATGTTGTCCAATTCCATCTTCTTTTAAGAGCCTGGCTCTCTGGTAAGCCAGGTGTAAAATGACTGCTGTTCCAGTTCACTGACTGTCCAGTTAACTTGCAGCAGGGGAAAGAGATCCTGCCAGTTAGAGCTTGTCCCAAGATGCCTACAATCTTGCTGTAAATTCATAAAAGCTGAAGGTTATTTTATTTCACACATATCTGCCTTCCTGTGAAAGGTGAAAGCAAGAATCCAAAATGTTCTGTAAGACAATTGCTACCTTGCTCATCTAAAGCCTTTAGTCCCACACCAATACACTGCAAACCCTAAAGCTCCCTGTACAAGCTTACTGGGAAGTGCCTCTCTGGCCTTCCAAGGACCAAACAGCCCACCACATATGTAAAACTTGGTGCAAAAAATACTTAACTGGAATTACGTCAATATCCCATACTATACTATACTATACTGTACTGTACTGTATACACACACTATAATGTTTTAGTAACACACTTGAGGAATAGTTCATTCTCTGCAAAAGGTATTTATGGACAGTTTTGATCCTTTCGTTTTTTTATCTGCAGTCATGTAACAAGACATGTACAATTACTGTTATTACAACCTTGTTAGCAATTTGGGTGTTACCATGCTTTGAAACTGTGATGAGACCAGTTGATGGACCTCTGAAGTGTTGTGGCTGAGACAGTGAATGAAGGCAGTGACTGAGCCTAAATTAAAACAGACCTTCTAACTCTTCTTGGTCATGTTCCTCCTATGTAAAGAGTGTGTTACAAGCAGGTAATTTGTGCATTATTGTCCATGACTCTGGCACAAACTGCCTATTTGATGAGCTCAATGTGTTGCAGAAGTAGACTGAAAGCATTTTGTAAATCTATCAGCAACAGGTTACCTCAGCCAAGGAAGAAACCTAAACAACCATGGTATAGTTCAGTTAACCAGATATGCCTAAACCAAAACAGGTAGGAGCAGTGCCTCTCCTGCTTCCTACTTGGCTGACAAAGGTGCTTAGATGAAGGAGGGAGGCCTCCAGCATTCCAGAACACTTGTCAGCTGTCTTGAGTGGCTGTCATAATAAATGGTATGCTCTTGCTTGTTTAAAGTATCCTTCTCTCTTCTTTGGGTGGAGGGGGAAAGTTTTGTGTTAACCTTACATATGCATTAAAGGCAGTGCACAAGGATAACTTTCTGTCAGTCTGTGAGAAGTCCTTGCTGTGTGAGATGTAGCCCAGTGATGAGTATAATATGTTGTTTCATTTCTGAGAGGAAAATAAAATAAGCTGGTTTACTTTATAGGCACACATACAAGCAAGATAGTTTTTCAATGCCTTAAGCCATACCTGTAAAAATTTAAAATCAAGGATACATTATGTAGCTCACAGTAGTGGTTCAGATACAGAAGACTAAATCTGAAAAAAAAACCCCATAGAACGTTCACAATCCACTGTGAGTTTATCTGACTGTGTTTGCCTATTTAAACATCTAAATGAGATGGGATTGCCACAGCAAATAGTACTGGCATTTAGCTTTTCTAATGAACTTCAGAATGAGTTTGATGAAGTATGCTTTTAGTATAAATTTGAGTTAAGCTGCACTGTCAAAATGTGATATTATAGGTGGCATTCTTAACAATGAAGTGCAAATGAAATTCTATGTGCTTTTAATTAAATAAGCACACACTCCACTGAATTTTGGAAATTTAATTCTCTTAATCTGAAGTCTTGGGCCCTGAACAGCTATTGTAATTTGAAAGATACTGCTGATATGTTTCAAAGCTGTTTGTACTTAACAAAATACTCATGTTGTTTTCTTTGGTAAATTTGGGGCCCTTTTGATTTTTCTCAGGTATTTCTTTGACAATTGTGTGAAAAAAGAGCTAAGTCATGGGTCATGGTTGTGACCCATGAAAATCAGAGCTGTAAACACGTGAGTATCAACAACAGGGCTAAAACACCTCGAATCTGGTGCTGGAATCTGGAATACTGAAGAGTTGTTGGTTGTGGCTGCACCCTGTGGACAATGCAATGAAGTGTGTTGCTGTATATGAGGAATTTGTGCCTGGCAATTCAGAGCTGTCACAGGCCTTCCCAAGTGGAAAGGGATTTACCAGAAATTCTTGCTGGGTGCCCTGCCATTTTCAAACTGTATGGCTGTGATAAGATGCCAGAAAGTCAGTTGGCTGAAGATGTTCCTATAGAAGGGTCATAAGGCTTGGAGGAGAGAAATTCCCCTGACAAAATCTTCTACAAGATGTAATAAATAAATTCACTCTTAGCAGTGCTAATTAGTTCATTTTCAGTGTTGTGAGGAGGTCTGTGCACAAAATTGAATAGGAAGGGCATTCATGTAATTCTGTGCTTTGAGTTAAAAGTCTTTTAGAGAAATTAGTATGAGCTTCATCCTTTTCCTCTTTCTCGACTTTCAGTTTCATATGATTCACATTGCTACAAACAAAAAGCAAAGATAGATGTCAAGTCTTTTAAGGATAAGAAATACAGTTTTATTTGGCAAGAGTACATGATGGGAAGTAAGGTCTAGTTAATTAGCTAGTATGAAAAAAAAGTTGCTGTTTCTTGAGTTTGGAATAGTCAAAGTTAAATGTTTCACTGGAGGGTTTTTTGTATACAAAGGCTTTCATTCAAACTCTTTCAGAACCATTTCTAAGAAGTAGCAATCTTTTTAATATGTTTATATGCGGTTTATGTGCTTTGGTGTCATCTCAGTTTTATTTTCACAGCCTAAAGTATTTTTTCACCTCCATTATAAGTAATTTAAAACCAGAGGCATATAATATTTTCTATGTCACTTGCTTGACTTTCATTTTCAAGTCTAATTGGCGTTTACTTGCAAGGAATTTGAGCTATCAAATCACTAAAACCATTACTGTAGCAGAATCACGCTGCCTTTAGGGTGTACTTATATTCCTACATTATCAGATTTGTGTTTTGTATCTATATAATGAAATTCCCTGTATCAAACTCAAACAAGAGAAATGGAAATTAAACCCTCTCTTTTTGTTCCCTCTTTTTAGATGCGAGAATTTTGCTCAGGTGGCTGTATTGACTTCTTCTTATATACCTGACCAGTATAGTAACTATGGCAGTAGAACTAGCTAAATATGGAATTAAGCATTTGGGAAAATAATATTCAACATAACTTTTCAAGAATTCAGAGTTGTAGTACACAATTAACAGCTTAATGGACCTTTACATTTTCTGAGATGCTCAATTTAAATGAGACACATTGCTTGGCAATGTTTAATAAAAAGTTTGATTACATAGAGTGTATAAAATGAAGACTTCAAAATTAGCATGTTCAGGAGCAATTTCTCTCAAGCACATGTGGGTTGCTACAAAAGGAGAGCATGTGTGAACTTGATGACTTAGAATATAATTACTGAGGTGCACAGCATCTTGGAAGTAATTTAAAATTTGTGAATGGCAACTCTCTGTGAAGGTTTAATCACAGAAAAATGTAAGTGTTGTTAAACTTGTTTTTACAACCACAGTGAAAGAATTGCCCTCGTGATTTATTCTGTGTAGCATATGGATCAGTGTCACTTTTTAGAAGGAAAAGAAAAAACAGCGAAGCATTATTTGGTGAACAATGTTCAGCAGACTTACCTGATGTGGCATTCTGTGTTTGAAGACAGCTTTCAAGGGAGCTGTGGGATGAGCTGTGACATAAATAATGCTCTACCAGCTTTGGCTGTGGGCTGTTACTATCTCCCATGGGCTCCTTCCGTGCCTTTTCCAGAGGTACACCTCTGGTACTGGCAGACTGGAGCTGCTGACAGTCACTGGAAGTGCAAATGCTCAACGTGGAGCTGCAGCAGTGGGGACACACACACGGGCACAGTACCAGCTGTGGTGAAGACAGGTCATTTTGGGCTGGCAGCCAGGCAGGTGAATGGCTGTGGTCAAAACCAGACTCACAGCAGCTCATAACAATGCCTATGGCACAGGGCATGTCTCAAGTCCCAGCTAGGCTGGGGTCCTGTCTCTGAAAGTGGAGCTGTAAGATGGGAAGTACTGCCCTGGAATGTGGCCTTCTGTCAGTGCTGTGAGTGGATGCTGGAATTGCTGGAGACTTGCACTGACTCAAGGATCTGGGGTTGGAGAATCCAGGATCCTGGCTATCAGTTGGTAGAGATCAATTTTCTGAAGGCTTCGCATAAGGAAATTATGTTCTCAACTGGTCCCGTACATTATTCCCACTGTTAATGTTGTCAGAGGAGTTTGTGGTGGATGGATTTTGGCTGTTTATAACTTCAAAGCTTTTGTGTCTAGCACAAGCAAGTGTTTTGCCCAGGAAAAGCTACTGATACAATGTGAAGAAGAGCATGAGAATCCTAAATTCTTCCTTGAAAATTGTGAGAAGATTATTATTGAGTTATGCCACAATTTAAAGCCTCTTAGACCTATTAGAAAATGAATACATGTTCCTCTATGCATTGGTAATCACACTGCCACTAAACTTTCTGAACTTAGTGTTTATAGTTTCGTGAGTACACTCTGTTGTGCTAATGGTGTTGTATTTGCTTATTTATGTAGGTAATTTTAAGTGGAGCCTCTCACCATTCTACTAGGTGCTTTGCAGAAAAATTAAAACAATAAATTACATAAGCTACCTGCAGTGGGTACAGTAAGCTAGGGCTGCTGATAAAAATGACCACCAAAGCATAGTGCTCTAAAATGAAATTAAAGACACAGAAATGGATGCAAGTCAGGAGTGGAGAACTGCTTGACAGATGCAAAATTTAACAGCGACTCTCTGTACTTTCTTCTGGGTCCCAGCAGCAGTACTGGGCCAAAATGACTAGAAGCAGGGTTCTAGCAAATTTAATCATGTATTTTCTACATTTCTTGAATAAGTGTTTCTTCCCTTTTCCTCAGGCTCTCGGCTCTAGAGATGTTCTTACGAGTTTGTCTGCTGATTTCATAACAATGCAAAGGGATTATTATGGGATTTTTTTCTGCTACTGTTGGCAAGTGGCTTGGCTACAGGAAAGAGCTTTGTAAGACAGAGCAGCATTATATGCAGAACCCTGTTTTTGTGCTCTGTTATACCTGTGTAACGTGTTTGATGTGCCTAGAAGGCTGGTAATGTGAAGGGGAAAAAAAAACCCAGCAAATTCAAATCTGTGGGTGGTAGGCCACTGAGAAATAAAACTCTTTGGTCTTTACATATGCAGAGAGCAGAAATAGGAGCAGACTGAGATGAGAGGCCCTAAAATAATTTTGAAACCCCAGAGGGCTTCTACAGTGCTATGTGGCTGCCATGATTTTGTCTTTATTGGTTACATTTTTCTCCATTTTGCTAGCACACCTTTTAAACTCAAGTTTTATAAGAAATTCTGTTTGAGAAGTTTTTGAGCCATTTTCACATCCTCTTAATGCTGAGCTCCACATTTTAGGATTTTGGACATTCATTTCTATCCTCTTACTTCATGACACAGGATAAGACTGATCACATTCTGTTATTGCCCAGAGACGAGTTACACTTTAAGGAGAAAAGACATACTGCCATTCATCACTGTTTTCTATGATCTTCAGTCTTCGTCCTGCTTGTTTTGTATGCAAAGTATTTTTTCTCATTTTATAGATTGCATTGGTTTTACCTGACTGTTTTAACTCCTCTGCCCATCTTCACTGATTTCACTGCCAGGCACTTCACCACATCTTTTCCAGTTAAAAACAACTCTACGAGCTTACTTATATCCTGATATTGTCTATGTAAAATAGATTGTCAAATCAGCCTTGCTGCTTCTGAAGAACTTCTAGAAAAGCAGCAGCCTTCAGGTTCTGCCTAGTCCCCGTATTGAAAAAATTTGAAAAGGATGCTTTGGACATGAAAGTTGTGTCATGGCAACAGATGTTAAAAAAATACTCTGCATTTAATAAACTGCTAACCAAGTAAAAACAAGACAAACTCAAACACCAGAATTTATGATTCCAGCTTTTTTTGCCTCTGTGGGGCTCTGGGGTCTTGCACCTGTGCCTGTATCTTATGTCTGCAAAGAGACTTGAGTTTCTTGTCTACAAGAAGAGTGCTGCTTGTATTGACTGTGAAATTGTGAGATCGTGGGTGTTAAAGCCCACAGCTGTGACTTCTGCTCCCAAGAGAAAACCTGACATGGTCTCTGTAAATATTACACTTGTGGTATCTCCCTTTTGGTTTTTGAATGCTTCTGGATTGACAGTACTAGTAAAGAGCACTGTAGCTTGTTATTAGTCTCAAATGGGTATTTTGCTTGACTGCCTGGCTTGGCTCCTGAGAGGTAGCATTTAGCAGCATCCTGCTCACTTTTTTCTCACTGGATGTAGTTATATGAATCTATTTCAGCTGCAGCTGAGAGACTCAGTATTTATTTTTTCCTATTCCAGAAGTCTCTGAGACCTTCTCCCTTCAGTTGTACTGATCTGAAATTCGACAGCATCCTCAGAAGGAGCTTGAGGTGGAGATCCTACCAGAGATTGTGACATGGCATAAAGTTCTCCCTATCACCCCCAAAAGGCTGCAGTTACTGCTGGGGTTTGTCTTTATGATTCTCTGTGAGTTTTTATTGTGCTGATTTGCTTCTAACAACAGGACAGAGAAGTTACACCAACAACAGAGAATTGAGGTTGGATAATCAGAGGCAAGGAAATGTATGAAGTAGAAAAATGTGAAGTACATCCTATGTGTGCATGTCTAGCAAGTAGTCCCCAAGTATTTTCCCAAGCAGTGTTTTCTACCTGATTTGGCCCTTGGGCTTGAAACTTGACTTTTTTTCCCTGAGGATGCCACTAACCATTGGTCAAGAGACTTGGTCCCTAAACACCTCTTTTATCCAATTATTATTAGTTATATGGCAAAGAAGTACTAAGTGGAGAAAGCAGATGCACACCGTCTCTGTCTCTTTCAGCTGGTTAATGTGATCCTGGAATTTGCATGGCCTTCCTGGTCTCCGTCTTGCATAATAAACGCTGTGGCTCATTTTAATGGGGTTTTAGCTATTCTGGGAATTCCTTTTGCCTGTCCTAGAGTGTTTGATCTTATCCTTTGTGAAACGTGGAAAACAAAGCCACAAACACTTGTGTGTTCCAGAAAACCTATTCTCCCCAAACCTTTCCTGTTCAGCATTTGGAACAGTTACCTGCAAATTTTCTTACTATAGTAATTGCGCAGAGTCATAATACTATGAGGGAGTCATACCCATTGCAGCAATTGCAATATCAATTTAATCTTATTCTGCCTAAGTCACTAGAATTGGTTTGCTAGCAAGCACAGGGAGAAGTGCACTTTTGTTCTGGTAGAATATTTTATCCCACAAATGTCTGTAATATCTAAAGCTGTGGATCATAGTGGATAAATTGATGTGGTGTCTGGGTTTTTATCCAGTGAGAATCGATCCAGACTTTTCTTCCTTTTATCACTGATTTTGAATTTAATTATCTGCATGTAAGCATCTCCGATTGATCACACAAAATAAATTCCGTGCAGCTTTGAGCATAATGGATTGGATGGTAGCAATTGCACTGTTTACATTATTTGATAATAGCCATAAGTCTGTGTGTATAAATTATGAGAAATCCACATCCTTCATGAGAAATACTCACTTTATTTTTGTAGTCTATTCCACATACACAAAGCTAGAGAGTCTGTACTGCTGTTAAGTGGTCTCTGATTTCTTTTGATAACTTCACTTGTCAGAAAGTATTTCTGTGTTTATGTACCCACTGTAGTTTGGATGTGCTGTAAGAGGTGGACTATTCAATTTAACTTTTACCCTGAAATCTGTGCAGCTGTTATGCATTTTGGGATGCATGAGGGTATGTTGCCAGTACCAACTATATACCCTGATATTCCTTTCCTCTGCTCTCCTTATCTTTCATAAGCTCCTCATAGGACTTACTTTCTGAACCCTTCGTCAACTTTACTGCCCTTCTCTGGACTTGCTCCAGCACCTCAACCTCAGTCCTGACCTGAGTTTTGGCAATGTTCATGTACAAGCTGGTCAGTTTAGTTACCTTATTTTAACTGTCTCAGGTTGAGATTGGTATGTAAGGTAGGTAGCATACATCCACGTTTTTAGGGATGACTAGGGTATGTTTAGATGTTAAACTTAGATGAAGTGACTCCAGTCCCAGAATCCAAAAAGCATTATTTACCATATGCATTTCTGATGCTATAATTCTGTTTATAGAAGAAAGCTGACATTTTATTAAATACCTGGTCCAGAATGCGGTAACCTTTAAGTTATGTAGAGCTTTAGAGCAAAAGGACAGAAAGAAGATGATAAGAAAGGATTTTTTTTTTTCAATGACGGATAGAAATGATTGAACCAAAATTGATATTGGCATTATTACTGTTGTACTTCCAAAAGTGTGCAATGTTACAGTAACCTGAGGGAGCAGTGACTTGTGTAAAACAGTCTTCCCCTGAGAAAAATAAGAAAATATTGTAGAATATTCAATGCAAAGCTTATCTGTGTTTGTGGGACACAGTCATCTCAAGCACAATAACTGCCAGTTAAGCATCAAAGACAAATCATTGCAGTCAATGGAAACTGTAAGAAGTTGATAGGTTTAGAACCACTCATGCACTCCATGATTCATGGGGAAGGAGAGGGGAAAAACAGGGCTGTTCTTTGTCACTGTCTTTCCCTTCCAACTTTGGGGCAGCAAGTTTCCTATAAATGCAAACAACTGTGTTATGATTAATCTTAATAACTGTAGTACATGTAACTGGAGGCAAAATGTAGTGCACTCTCTGTCCTTCAAATGTTACACGATTGCCACGTTTTTCAGTTTTGTAAAAAGCTTTTTGCTCAGAAAATTTGGAATCCAGCCTTTTGCTCACAAAAAGACTCGGGTGTAACAAGGAAGCTGTAAAACTGGAGTTTTGTTCCTCTGCACACACAGAGCTTTCTTTTGCAGAGGCTGTGAAATAACAGTTAAGAAGAGACAGTATAATTCTCAGTGCAAAGCTGATGGTTTAAGTAGCAAGATGGGAATAAATGGCAGTACCATACATCCCTCTGTTGAGCAAGTGAAAATAAGATCTCTTAGCTGCAGAAGCCTGTTCATTGGGTGTTCTTCTGTGCTGTAGCCTCCTAAGGGGAGAACAAGTGGTGATAGTAGCATATCTATGTGTTCCATGGCCTGTTCTTTAGCTTCTTTTAAATTTACAGATTTTTTTGATCAATTAAAAATCATTGGAGAAATACAACTGAATGCATATTATAAAAAAAAATCTTGTAAGACAATCAGACACTGTTATTTTCATACGCAGTACCATAGAGCTGTAAAGCTTTCCCACATATTAGAGTTGTGGCAAGGGTTTAGGATATTTAAAATGTTCTTCCCTTAAGAAAATGTGCTAGACAGCTTTTTAATGATGGTGTAAAACGAAGCAAAGGGCTATTATTTTGCAGTTATTCTTAGCTGTACAAGCCATGAAAGAGTAAAACTTCTTTCTAGCTCTAGCAGTGCAAGATTGACTTCAGTTGTAAAAATTAAACCAAGAGATCTATCTGCTCACTTCTTGTTTTCACAAACATCTTCCTCACTACAAATGAAGCCAACAGGTATGGGAAAGAGGAAAGGTAACCTCACCTGTACTAGGAATGCTCCTAGCATTGTTCTTAGGGCTACATTTGCCAGTGACAATAAAATAGGAAAAGCTTCTGCTGAATCATTTGCACAGGACAGTTCTCTTTTCAGAAGCAAAGAAATTGATATATATAATATATAATTTTTCTACCTATGCTTTAAAAAAGTAGGTCTATTTAAAAAGATTTTAAAGTAAGGTCTATTTAAAGAGATTTTATTTTTTGACATGTCTGGGAAGGAAATTTAAAGAGGGAATATATTTCTTACCTAAAACCCCCACTTATTAAAGGAAAGTCTTTAGATAAGTGAATGTGAAGGAGCCCTAGCTACAGTGGCAAAATGCAGAATAGAAAATGTTGCAAGGAATTATAGTCTCTCTAGTATTCTGCCTAATTAGCATTAGGTGTGTTTGTGCATGTAAATATAATCTTCCCTTGTGTACACTGTGCTGTTCGCACTCAGAGTTAAATTCATCCATGGGACAGCTACTAATGTGCCAGCTGCATTGTTAGTACATTTAATATACTTAAAAATGTTGTAAAGCAGAAATACACTTCAGTGAATAATAAGTACTGGAGAGGAAGGGGAATATGTTGGTTGTAGTCTCATTAACATGCATCTGCCTGAGCTGTTCTTCTAGTGGTAAAATGTGGCAGTGGCAGTGATGCCCAGCTCCATTGGTGGTGATCCACAAGCCAGACTATTCAAAATAGTTTAGAGTATGTATGAAGTTAAGACACAAACTAGAAATGTGATACTGCAGGTAATATACTCAACCCAGTGCAAAAGAAACTCAACACAGAATCATAGAATCTTAGAATGGTTTGGGTTGGAAAGGCACTTAAAGATCGCCCAGTTCCAGCCCTCATGCCATGGGCAGGGACACCTTCTAGTAGAGCAGGTGATTCAAAGCCCTATCCAGCTTGCCTTTGAACACTTCCAGGGCTGGGGTATCCACAACTTCTCTGGATAACCTGTTTTAATTCAGCAAGTGTACACTTCAGTGAGTTACTGAACTGTTAATTCTGTTAGGTTAAATCCTCCAAACCTTAGTAGCCATTGTGCTACATAATTAAAACACTATCTTCTTGTAGTCTTAAGTGAGGTTTCTATATTGAATCTGCTTTGCATGCTATAGCTTGCTAGGTCAAACTTTGGAGTAATCTGTTTCTTCAGGCCTTTTTGAGATTATTATGTTATACTGAATTGTGCTTGGATTGTAGCACAAGATACTTGGCTGATGATTACTGTTATTGATAATATATCTTAAAAGTTTGCAGTTTCTCAATGTTGTTATATTCCTGGTGTTACAAATCTTCTGTGAGACTGCTGACTAGCAACATTAAAAAGTCACTCACATTAGAAGTTAAAAAGCTAATCATAAATTTGGAGTTTGCAAGAATTAGAATTCTTTCTGATAGAGCAAATTATGTGGTGCTAGAGCTCTGTTTCAGCTTCTTGGAGCCTTTTTCTCTATGTGTAAAATGTGAAGATAAAATCTCACTGAGTTAGAGAGGTGTTTTGAAGCTTAATAAGAGGATGCTTTTTATTGTTATAAGATACTTGAGTGGAAAATAATGTATTGGATTTAATTTTAGAAGTATGTGCAGCCAAACTTTGTTACAGTGTTATAAAAGGAGTGTGTCTTTCATCTTTGGGCATTTCAAGACCAAGGTTACAGACTGATGTTTTCTTAGAATAGATATCTTATGCTTATACAAGTAACCCATACTGCTGTTGATGGTTTCCTATGAAAGAAATACTCCTAAAATTCTGTAAAGTCTATACACAAGTGCAGTTAACAAGACCTAGGGCCTTGTCAGTACTCAGAATTGCTCTCTCAGTCATTTATGAGTGTGCTATGTCCTTGCAAAGCATGACACTTTCAGTTGATGTTTAAACTCAGATTGTGTTGATGTTTCTATTGTTTGTTCTCATGAAATCTATGGGGAAGGGGTGTTCAAAAGCAGTAATGATTTTGGCATCATGATAACCCTTCTGAAATAACTGCCAGAAGTGACTAAGAGTGTGATGCCTGAGGTTTATGGAAATGAACCACTGTTTTCTGAGTTCCTAACTAGTGGTCTAACTCTAAGACCTTGTTCCCCTTATTTTGTCCTTTAAGCTAGCAAAGTGTATACAGGTTTTACTCTATTTTAATTAAACCTTTAAAATAACTATATTTAAACCTGTATGCTTTTGAGTAGGATGAGATATGTGAAGTGTTGATGGTGTTGGTTTTTCTTTTTTCCTAGCTGTGAAATTTGTGCCCACTGTTCTGTATTTGTGTAAATTATTTGGCATTATGGAGTTTGCTGTTTTACAGTGATGCTGACTGGGAGGATCATTCTTGTTATTTGTGCTGCTGAAATGTATTACAGCTTTTTTGTAGCTGTTAAGAGGGTAAAAAACCCCAGTCTACAATTTAAAACTTTTTGTTCTTTTTTCCACTCTTACACGGTGGGGGGAAGGGCACAAAGTTAGTTGGGAAGTATCTATGAAAACTTACCCTTATGAAGAGTGATAAAAGTTAATAATTGACAACCACAATGCAGGTAACAGTGGGTTTTTTTTGTGAGCTGATTTCCACTGTCTCTGTGACCTGGACATTTTGGTCTTGGCAGTGAGACGAGGTCAGCGTTTTGTCACCATGACCTCATGTACCTTGATTTAAGTTACACAGTCCACTGACTGCGTATGCTTTCTTCTCCTTTCATGTTCCTACCCTTCTAAGGGTTGAGGCAGCTTGCATTGATAATTTCTAAGTAATTCAAGTCTGAATGCACACATTGTGAAAAATGATGGATAACAAATTGCACACATTTGGAACTAAGTTTTTCAACTCACAGGTGGCTTGGATAGATAAAAAGTGAACCTAATAACTAACTTATTGAAGAGGAGAACATGTACAGAACCATTCTACCATTTACGTAGCTTTCTGGGGGACTCCAGATGTGTCATTTGTGATCCCCAGGCTTTGTTCAAAAGTGTTTATTCTCATGTGAATATATGAGAATAACTTTATACCCAACTTTATACCCATGAGCTTGACATCTCTTCTGGTAGCTACCTGAAAGATTCAATCAATAAAATATTAAAGGAGAGCAGCTTTCTTAATGCAAATCTATGTGCAAATCAAACTCAAGGAAAACAAATCTTCTTTGCTTGAGACCACTTTCAGAGTTTAATTGGGAGAAAGTGCTTTTGACATATGAAATCTTTTGATAGGCATTTGTCTTAGCACTGCACAGATTTTCTTGGTTTTATTTATGTTTTAAAGGTTCTGCACCCAGACATGAAAAGCAGATTTTTCTTTCTACAGAATAGAGATCTTTAATTTGGAATGAGTGACTGAAAAAGACTTGAGATGCATGCATATAACTGGCATATGTTGCACTTCTGCTGCTAGCATAAATAAACGGGGAATTTTAGTCAAAAGAGATTGTTCAGCCAGTTGAGGAAAACAGACATGTGCGTGTACCAGAATAAAAAGATGCATGTAAAAAAATTATATTCTACATTTTTATTTGTTTTCAATGTAGACAGTTAAATAGCAGGAGAGAAGTTGAGTTTACAGGCTGAGACAGTATCTGAGAGGCAAAGGAACTATGAACTAAAATATGTTAAAACTTTTACGAGTAGTGAAGACACTTGCATAGAACACACACATTTAAGAAAACGTTTTCTGAGATGGGAAGGCACCTTAGAGACCCTGGCACATGTTTTTTACTGTTTTCTTACACTAATAGTGGAATTCAGTGGATTTCAATTCCCACAGAAATCAAGGAAAATGCATATGAAGAAAGATAATGTTCAGTATAATCTTGATCTACACCATATAAAAATGTGTTACATCAAACACGGAAATGTACAAAATCTTGTTAGTAAGTTTACAGAAAAAGTCAAAATCTCAAAATCACTTACTTAGGCCTCTTATCAAAAGAAGCCTTTAAATAATTCATTTTTCCTAATATTTTTCTCTGAATTACAATAAGTAGTGTATATAGAAATATACCATAGTGCTGAAAGTCAGTCCTCTAAAATTGATTGCAGAATCACAATATCACCGTATATTCTGAGTTAGAAGGGACCCACTAGAAAGGATCATCAATTTCAATTCAGCCCTGTGGAGGACCATCCCCAAGAATCACACCATCTGCCTGAAAGTGTTTTCCAAATGCTTCTTGAACTCTCTCAGGGTTGGTGCTGTGATCACTCCCATGGGAAACCTGTTCCAGTGCCCAGCCATCCTCTTGGTGAAGAACTTTTTCCTAATATCCAGCCTAAATCTCCCATGACACAACTTCAGGCCATTCTCTCATGTCCTGTCACTGATCACTACAGAGCAGAGATCAGTGCCTGCCCCTCCTCTTCCCCTCCTGAGGAATTTGTAACTGTGATGAGGTCCTGCCTCAGTCTCCTCCAGGCTGAACAGACCAAGTGACCTCAGCTGCTCCTCATTTGGCTTCCCCTCAAAGTCCTTCTCCATCTTCTTTACCCTCCTTTGGATGCTCTCTGGTAGCTTAATATCTTTTTTGCACTGTGACACCCAAAACTGCACACAGAATTCAGTATGAGGCTGCCCCAGCTCAGAGCAGATCAGGACAATCCCCTCCCTGTCCCCACTGNCAGGATCTAAGACAAAAGCCTGGGGAACCCCACTAGTGACAGGTCACCAGCATGATACCTCCCCATTCACTATGACCCTTTGAGCCTAAACCGTGAACCAGTTGCTCATCTATTGCATGATGTGTTTATCCAGATGTGTGTTGTGCATTTTGTCCTGGAGGATACCATGAGAGATGGTATCAAAAGCTTTGCAGAAATCCAATAAGTTTACAGCAACTGGCTTCCCTTGATCAACTAGGTAGATTATCCTGTCATAAAAGGAAATTTGGTTTGGTAATCTCTCATGAACCCATGCTGGCTGTGACCAATAACTGGTGTTTTTCACTGTGTTCCAGAATAATCTCCTCTGTAACTTTACCGAGCACTGAAGTACAACTGTTGTTTTTGCCCTTCTTGAAAATTGGGATAACATTTACAAGCTTTTTCAGTAAGCTGGGACCACTTTGGATTCCCAAGACTTCTCAGAAATCATTGAGAGAGGCTTTGTGGTGACATCAGCCACTTATTAGAGGATTCTCAGATGAATCCCATCAGGTCCCATAGATTTGTAGGGATTCAGCTGGAAATTAATAGTGTTTTCATATGGCCTTCAACAAGAAATCTTTTTCACTAGGAAAGATACTATGTATCTGTTGCAAAATGATTGATATATTCTGAAAGTTAAGGAAAGCTTCTGGATTTAGTAAGACCATCTGCAGACGTCTTTTGAGAGAAGAAAAAAATAAATTGGTGACCACTGAAAGCCCTGTAGCATTCTGTGGCAACTGACAAATAGTTTTTCTTAATGCCTTTGAGGTTATGGCAACTTTTCTACTGGAAAACAATGTACCTCTCTGAGACTTTAGGCTTGACCTGACATGCTTTTTAATAGAAAAGTAAATAAGTGGGAAAATACCAGCTTCAGATGTCACCCTGAAACCATTGTTTAAGATCCCGAGAATACCATAGCTCTTCCCTTTGCATGGAAAGTGACAGGTCACAGTGCATTCTTAGGAAATATTTTCCCTCTTAACCAGCTATGATCAGTAAGATATTCTCTTGTTTTATTTTTAACAAACTGCTGGAAGTGCCTCTCTGGGTAGCATAATGGAATCATTCAGGGCAGAAGGAAGATGTGGGATGGGAAAGGGGAATTGTTTGAATTTCACTACAATTTGACTTTTAGTGGCTTTGGGCAAAAAGGTAAGAAGTTGCCATGATTGCAAATGAAGATGTCCCATATCCATTAAAATGTTTCTGTTTTCTAATAAGGTCTCTTTACATGAGATGGGTTTTACAATTTATATGTTATGTCACATCTGATTTACATGTCAAGAAAATCATATTTTTTTTCCTATTGCATTAGGAGCTGTAAGTAGTCAATGTCTTTTGATACGTGAGAAGGATTCCTGTTAGCTCAACTGTAATTAAAAACATTTTTAAATCACTATTTGGACATGTCCACTCAGAATGACACAGAACGTTCATTTCCTTGAAGAATTTTTAGTTCTGCTGTATTTGGGAATAGTGATTGTGAAGCCCGTGTTCAGTCATAACTAATATACATGTGATGCATCGTCTAAGTAACAAAGGAAAGACAAAATATGTTTGAAATTTGAAGACCTAATTTTAAGACTTGGCCATGTAATGAGCTTGCATTTTATGTGTATCAACAGTTTTATGTTTATTTAGAGGTGTGCAGTGATCTCTTCCTGCAAAGATACATCTCCATCATCATGGAACACCGAGGTCTAGTTGATGGTGAAAGAAGTACTAGATGTTGAAAAGTTCTGTATTATTTTTACTGAGCTGTCAATAAGAGCTCAGGGTTGCAGGTGGCATTTCCAGTGACTTAGTTTTGTTACACAGACTTTCAATGACTGTCAAGACACTTTGCTCACTTTTTGCAATAATCCAAATAGGGACTGAGATATTTTATTAATTTGGGGGTTAATAAAAACTGCTTTTTGTTAGTGCCATGAACTTTGGTGATTTTTAAATCTTGCACTTGGGCTGAAGTCTGTGCTGCCATCCTAACCCATTTAGTAGTTACAGGTGTCCTTGGAATTATTTATAGGACTACATATAGGACTAAAGATAGCAGGCTAAAGATCCTTGACCTAATTTGAACATTTGCCATAATTTTCAAGCTCTAATATGATGGTGGCCTTGTGAGAGGTTTTTGTATAGTGAGCAATCACAGCGAACATGGCTGAGTTTTTATCCTATTGAAATCAATACATCTTGTCTAGTTTGTGTCACTTGCTACTATTTAATTATCTACAAGCAAGTCAAATTGATTACACAATATAAGAACCTTACAGCTTTGAAGCAAAATGACTGAGCCTTTAGATTTGGCTAGGATAGCTATCAATGCTGGTGGCAAAATATAATTAATAAATTAATATTTTTGATTGAGAGGAACAACTTTTAATAACTTTGAAGGACTTGATGCAACTGCAGCTTGAAACTGAAAATTATTATAAGAGTCAAAGTCATTGTTGGGGCTTGGCTTTTTCAATCTTCTGTCCCAAGTTCTTGATTATCAGAGGCACTTGTTCACATACACATATCTTCCCTCTATTTTAGATATAAAAAAGAGTCTTAAAGTTTTGTCCTCCATTTCAACTTTTGTGATTATTGGTGGAGGAGATTTTAAGCTTGGGGTAAAAACAGAGCAAATTATCTGTGAAAATATGCCCAAGTAAAAGGCTGAATGAGCATTTTACAAGACATGTACAACTTGCATGCAGCATATGTACATACATACCTTGCATGAAAACTCTGTAGATACTGACAGAAATCCTTCAGCTGACTAGGAAAAAAAAAGTAGTTCTTGCCCCCAAGAAGACATTTCACAACTCTTTTTTTTTTCTTTTTTTTTTTTTTTTTTTTTTTTTTTTTTTTTTTTTTTCTTGGAATGAAAGTGCAAAATAAAACTGTGCACGTTAAAATCTAGGCATATTGAAAGGAGAAAAAGAATAAAGGACATCTAAAATGCCAGTGCAGCAAAATTAAGGATGTTTCAGAGGGAAACAGATCTAAGAAGGAAGGCACATTCTCACATTCTTGGTTAGGTAACAGATGTTTTCCCTCAAGGATAGTGATGAAACAGAGGCACCAGAGGGGGCAAAAAAAATCTAATGAACAGCAAAATCTCTCATTTCTTCTTTTTCCTTCTACTCCCAATGTCAGAGCAATGTCTAAAGAAGTGTGACAAGATCTGTCACCTTCTTTGATATTGCAGCAGCACTCAAGGAAACAGATAGCTAATTTTTTAAATTTCCATGCAGGATGAGAGGAAAGGCTCCCAATAATTAGATGAGTAGATCTGTCAGGGGAAGCCCAGCACAGCTGAGTACTGTGTGTGTAGTTGAGCTGCCTTCAAGGAGAGAGTTGTATGTGCCAACATTTATTGTTTTCTCCTTTCCACTGCTGCGTACAAGAAAAGCAGCAGGAAAATGCTTTACTCCCTAGAATTCCCACTAAAGTAGGATATTAGTAGAATATTCTTTAGAGATTTATCTACATGTTTGTGTTATGAAGGTTAGTTATGAACTTATTACACCTTTGCTATTAGACTAGTTATGTAATGCATATCACTTCCTTGCACAGGCTTCCTTATTGCAGTTGCTACCTAAGGTCAGGCTGTGCACTGACTTGCAAAAAAATAGAATAAAGCCATTTAACATGAAATAACAGACTTTGACATTTGGCTGGCACAGAGGTTTTTTTTAAAAAAGATGTTGCCAACATATCAGTTTCCATGTGATAAATATATTGTTTCCAATATTTGAAAGCCCAGAAATTTATCAGAATAAAGAGTCATCTCCAAGTCAGAAATGGAAATGTATCCATGATTGTATATGTCTTTTTCCTTTTTTCCTTTGTTTCCTCATTTTTATAAGAGCAACTAGGTGATGCAACAGTAAGCTGGGAGACAAATTTGCCCTTTGACACAGATATCCTGATGGTTATAAACCACTGGGAGCCATATGCTTGTGAAGTTAAAGCATGTTTTTTTATGTTTATGCTGTTTTAATGTAGGCTATGATCCTGCAGTCATTTATGCTGTAAAAATTCCCATCAAATTGAACAGCAGCATGAGGATCAACAGTGGCAATTTTCTCTTAGTAGGGCTTCCAGCAAGAGGCTGCCTGCTGCTCCCAGCCGTGGCAGAGTGCAGCCTCACGCTGCTCACGGGACTGAGTGGCTGTGATCACATTACATCCACCCAGCGGTCTTTTCACTTGCTGCCTATAAAGTGACAATGGATCAATTTTAAACTGACCCCACTGACTTTTAAAGTCCTTACCACAGAAGAAGCTAATTTTCTGTAAGCCTCCCCAGTTCCTTTGGCTCTTGAGCCTTCTCAGTTTTTTTCTTAGTCAGAGGTTGTTTGTTGGCAGGAATTCTGTTGTTGTGGCCACAGTGGTTTTGGAACTTATTTATTCTCAAACATCTCTGCAGTTTTTATCCTGCCATTTTTAAACAATGTTGTACAAATCCAGACTTTTGACACACTTTTCTCTCCTCCCCAGCATTCAGTTTCAGCTGTTCTTCTACAAAGGAACAGCCATGTCCCACTTTATAGCATTTCATAATGATTTTGCCTAGTTTCCCTTATGAAATTCAGGTAAGAAGGGATCTCTGGAGTGGCTTGTGTCACCGAACAGGACTACCTTCCAAGCTAGGTTAGGTTGTTCAGGAGTGTGTCCGGTCTAGTGTTGAGTTATCCCCAAGGATGGAGATGACACAGCCCCTCTGAGAAACCTGTTGTAGTGATTGGCTGCCCTCATGGGGAAGACCTGCTTTATGTTTGATCAGAACTTTCCTTGCTGCATCTGTGATTGTTGCTTCTTATTCTGTACTGTGTATGTCTGAGAAGAGTCGAGCTTTGTCTATAGCTCCCCTCTCTTTAATTAATGAAAGCAGTAATGAGATCTGCCAAAGCCTCCCTTCTCCAGGCTGAGAGAGCACCATCTTTCAGTCTTTCTCTATAGGACATGTGCTTCAACTTCCTGGCCAGTTTAGAGGGCCACTGTTGAGCTCAATGCAATATACAAAGACACAAAACTGAACAGTTATGCAAACATCCTTTGAGTGCTGGGCAATAGGAATAACCACTGGACCTGCTGTCTATGCTACAGAGTACTGTGCAGTATCTGGCTGGAATTGCACACAAGTGCAGTGGTTGCACACACTCGGCTGGAGATCAGTGTCTTGCTTTCTATGCAAATTAGCTATCATGCACTCTCCATTCCTCTAGACCTTTCTGGAAATGGGTTGGAGGGCCTCAGGTGTCTTCAGTGATCTTGATTCCTCCCTGCTGGGTCAGCTTTTGGTTGACATCCATGCCTGCTTCTCAACCTCATTCCTGCACTGGCATTGTACTGTGCTGTGCGTGTTCCAGAGGCCAGAGCAAGGATGTTTCTACCAGAGAAGGGCAGCCCTACCTCCGTATGGTCCCCCTCTCTAGTCACATCCAATTCTTTCTCACACTGTGTTATTACCAATAGTCCTTGGCTGGCTTCACAGGTATCCGGCCATCGGTGTTTGAGACATATGAATTAACAATCTTATCTTCGAGGCTTCTACACGTTAGCTGACTGAAATTGTGGTTTGCGATTTTTTTTTTTCTTGGGAGTCCTCTGTGTGTAATACCACTGTGAGTAGTGGGAAAATATAGAAGTATATCCCTCTGGATGTAGACAGTGTAATGGATAGATGCCCACAGTTCTGAACACCTTGGAGATATGGAGATGTTTTGACATGAGTTTAGATATTCCTGATGTTCTGGACAAATAAAAGAGGTTTACCACAGAGTGCAGTGGGTCTCAGTGCTGGTCAGTACCATAGGGACAAGCCCATAGCTTGTTCTTTTAGAGAAGATGGCCTGTACATGATAAGGTATTTATCTCCAGAACTCCTAATTTTCTGGCCTGTTTGGTTTCTCTGGAGGTTTTCCATGCCTCTTGGCTGCATATACATGTGCTAAAATGAGCTCTATAGGCACAATAGCAAAGCTTAGCATCTTTATGAACCTTTTTATTATTACTTGAGGGAAATAAATGGCTGTTTGCATTATTCATGAGCATGCTGTGGTACTGCATTACTGTGTCTTCCATTAATATGTCTTGTTCTCTTTCTGTATTGGCTAATGCTCATGATAATTTCAGGGGTGCATCTTGAAGCTCAAACAAATGAATATCATATCCCAAACAGGTGGAATAACACGATATTAGGCTTTTGCATATTCTAATACATGAAACAGCCAGTCAGTTATGTTTTAATAACATTATCAAAACAGAGATATATCTGTGTAATAAAATTTACTGTTGCTGTAACCATTACACTTAGAATGATTACATGATTATAATAAAAATCAGTGTTTATTTGCTACATTAATTAGCTGTTGATTTAATGCTATACAAATGTGATTCCTTTCAAGTAATCATATTTCTTGCTGACGTTTCTGAATAGGACTGCCAATTGGTTAAACATGGGCAAATAGCAGTACTGATTATAGGTAAGCTACAGAAGAAAAGAGTGAAATAATTTTAATTTTTTAATATGTTATTTTCCAAGCCATGTTATTATTAATAAAAACTTTTGATGCATTAACAATGCCTTTTTAAATAAACGCACACCTTTGATATTCACTATGCAGCCAAAGTTGCCAAAAAAAAAAAGTTGTCTTTCTTTGCTGAACTTTTCTGTGGGATCCTGTATTTCTGTGTCTTCCAGGAAGCCCAGCTGCCAAAGCCCTTTGTGAAATACTTAGTGCTTTACCCCATTCCTTCTCAAGGTGAAATCAAAGGAGACTTTTAATGGTTTTGAACTTATTGCAATGTCAAGATGTCTCTGGGTTTGTTGTTTGGTTTTTTTTTTCCTTGATGAAAAGCAAATAATATGATCCAAGTGTAAAAATGTGTACAGATAAACTGTCTTGTTCCTTAACTTCCTAGCTGTCAAACCTCCTTGAAGCTCAGAAGACACAGCTTACCCAATGCTAATGGGGTTTTTTCATAAATCTTCCTCATAATGAGGATGCTTGCAAAATACCTCAGCCTCTTGCTTACCTGTGCAGACCAAAGCCACATTCTCAAGTGATGTCAGGGCCAATTTTTGGTGAGGTTTATTTCCAATAACTTGTGCTTAACTTGCTGGATTTGAGGACTGGAGCTGCATGATTTCCATCAAGAATGGTCCTGACCTTAGGTAAAACTTATGAGTCTGAAAAATGACATGTTCAATGACATGTAAGTACTTCACTGGTTGAATCCCTTAAATAAAAAGTACATTTCTTAATTAAGATGCTTTTTTTCTAGTGATTGTATAACAGTTGGTAAACTGGAGATGGCTTGGGAATTAATAATATGTGGTATTTCTCTAGGCATTTTTAAATAAAACCTTTTTGTGTGTCATCTCTTGTATAGTTTGTCTTCATATAGCTTGGTATTTTCTTGGCTGCTTCCCTCCTATTTATATTAAAAGAACATACAATATTTCCTGTAGGACTCTCTCTTACATACACATACATTTTTTGTGTAAGACATTTGCCTAATAAATAAACCATTAGTGCCATAAGACTTCAACTTAATGTCTTTCGAACTCTGCATGAAGGCTTTCTACATTTGCAAAATTATAATTAGCCATGACTTTTTTGAGTGGCATTAGAGGTTAAAATCAGCCAAGTTTATCCTCTGTTTGTTTAAGCAGCAACAAGCCAATTCAGTCAATTATGCCTACTGGTAAGCTGTTACACAGGAAGCTGTGCAAAGTGCAGTAAAAACATCCATTTTTTTCTCTTGAAAAATGGTTAAAAACTGTAAAAATTGTATTTCAGAGACTAATTAGGATGTGAAATTTTACTGCAAACTTCACTAAGTGACAAGTTCTTCTGGTTTCTGCAAATCTGTAATGGTCGGTATTTAAAAATTCATTTGCTATCAGAACTCCTCATTTTGCACATACAAAACCTACCACACATTTTGTACTCAGATTCAAATTTTTACAATATTCATACACTGAGGTGATACAAAGAAATCTGGGAACTAAGAAAAAAATACACTAAAGAGCTATTGTACAAAATATGGACTTTTTTCTTCCTTGCATATTTTCTTCATTGTTTTATTTGTTCAAAACAGTTATTTCCTCTGAAGGATTGACTGAGAAAGAATTATATACTCACGCGTGAACCTCAGACCATAGAAAACCCTTTGCCTCCCTTGTGTTTGGGAGACAGAGCTGAAGCAATCAGAGAGGAAAGAGGTAAACAAAAAGTAAATTACGATTTTAAATGCTTTGGTTTGGAAAGCTAGACCCCACTGGCCTTTTTGCTGCCTTGTCTTTTCTCATGTAGGACTTGCAGATAGCTCTGGTGGTAGATGCCAGCAAGACCCACACAGACATGGACAGGTTTTAATAACCTGCTCTTAGTCAGCTTCAACTTCTCTTCTGGTAACCAATGCCAGACCTTCACTCCAGAAGATTATTCCATTTATCTCTTACTGTCTGGACTAACACATAAGCATCCATTAAAATCTCAAGTCTCTGTTGGGACACAAGCCCACATTTAAAACCAGGTGTGTGTTTAACTGCTGTTCAGAACAGCGTTTTTTATTAGCAGGCTTTATTTCTAATTACAGGAGCACAAAGAACAGCATGGGGGTGTTTGGTTTTTGGCGTTGTTTTTAATTTCTGGCTCATTTTATGTTCTTGTAAACTAAATATTTTTAGACAAGTGGTTTGCACTGTCAGCTTTGAAAAAAAAAAGCAGCACATCCAGTTGGAGTTAGCACCCAGACTTCAAGTTCTTAATTATTTAAGTCTTAACTATTTTTATTTTTCTTGTTGTGTGATCTATATCAAATCCATTCTCACACTTGCAAAGACGAAAGCAGTATCTACTTTGGGAGGCAGTTTTGCTCTACTTTTGGCTTTCTTTAGTTTCTGTAAAGTGCAAAAGAAAACAGCCAAAGATACCAGTCATCCCTTGTGCTTTAAATGTAGAGAACCTTAGGAATGGAAGGTTTGGTACATGGTGACAGCCATATAGTTCTTGAAAGCCATATCCATTCGTAAGCCTCCAAGAACCCCAGTCTGTATAATACTTCTTGGCAAAGTTTCATTGCTTTGCTGTCCCCATAGGGAAAAAGCTTTTTCTTCTATCCAATTTGATCCTCTCATTTCATTTAATATCTTTTGCCCCACATCCTCATGCTGCACTACTGTGAAGCGCCTGTCTCTGTCTTCTTAATGACCTCCTCACAGGTAAGAGAAGGCTGCTGTTAGATCCCCCTGAAGTCTTCACTTTCAGAGGCTAAAACCCCTGCAGGTCATGTGCTCAGCCTTGCTGTTTCTCCACTGAATTAGCTGCACTTGATCATTGTCTTTCCTGTGCTGGAGGCCTGAAACTGTGGTTTCTCCTGATGTGATTGCTTCATAGAGGAGGATGGTGGGCTGTGCTTTAGGTAATCCAGCCCAGGATGCTGCTTGCCTTCTTGGCTGCAGGCCCATATTCCCTTTTGTGGATGTATGTCTTTGTCTAAAAGGGAATGTTACTCAATTACTAAAACTTTATAGAGCTAACCAAGCCCCCCGGCAGGAGCTAGTTAACAGCTTACACTTGGCAGAATTGCTTGACCTTACTCATCCACAAGGTGCTCCATTATTCTCCTATTAGATGCAGCTGATCCTGGGATCTGTAAAGGCTGTGTACTTTGGTCTGTCATATATTTGGTGAATTGTAAATGTTCTGTGTGCACATTTTCCCAGTTATGATACCTGCTAATACCCAGTGACAGTGATCTGCTATTTTGAGCATGAAGTTGATGCATTATTGATTAATTCAGCTTAGACTGCACTTAAAGTGGTTGTACTCTAATTACATCTGGTCTCTAGAAATAATAGTTTAGCTTTTCAGAGGCTTCTTGGAAGAGATAGGGTTTTCTCTTCTGCAGAATGTTTATCCTGATGGTATTTTTGTCATAGCATGAAAAATAAAGTGTATCTTTTAACACAGTATTCTTTTAATCTTGTTGCTTTTATGTAACAATAATTTATCATTAGTAAGATTCTTTTTCCCTGTGGATGTTTCATTTTAGCAGTACAATTTGTTGCTTCCAAAGAAAATAATACATCACTTGAAAGCACTATACTGTAAACTCAAAAATAATCTTCTTTGGTGAACCTTTTCCTTTCTGTGTGTCTGTGTGTGATTTTTTGGTCAGTTACTGATGTTTTATTAATGCTGAATTATTTTAAAATATTTTATCTTAATAATTTCTGTCTGGGCCCATTCATATACTCTCTTGCTTTCTGACATTGAGAGCAGAGATGAAGCTAAGTTTCATGGTTTCAAAAATAGGTCTCCAGGTGACTCTCACATAAAAATGTTTTATTTTCTTTATGGGTACTAGTGAGTACCCCCTTTATGGGTACCCCTTCAGTATCATGCTGATTGTGAAACATTTCAGATTGTACTGCTGATGGAAGTCAGCTTTATGGAGTAATTGGAAGAGAGAAGATCTACATTTTCACACATCTTCTGTGTGATTTCTTGGGTGAATAATTTCAATAAAATGATCAGTTAAAGTAAAATCAGTTTAGAATATAATCAGTTATTAATTAAAAGACAGTTGAATATGACAAACTGTTATCAACATTAGTAGGTGCTAGAGGTGTGTTACTTAAGCCTAAATTTCAGAAGTGCTACCAAATCAGGCATCCAAAAACTTCATATTTTGTATGCATTTTGGATTGCGTTCAAACATTCAGGGTACAAAAGTTTACCATGCATCTCCTTTTCTTGGTGCTCTGATAGTGCATAAAATACCTGATGCATACAGTGGTATTTGATGTGTTATGTAGTGTCTGGGAAGATAGTCTCTTTCCTGAAAAATTTATTGTCTAGGTTTAAGAGCAGGAACTCTGCTCTTGGGCACAGATGTTCAAGGGCGCATAGTAGACCCAGCAGACAAGAGAGATAAACATAAGAAGTAACAGTGGTAGTGCCCCACTTGTTGAAAGAAAACTTGTTCTGAAGGGTAGTGGGGGTGGAAGGCAACAAGGGACACCTGTAATCGAATATCTATAAATGGATATTTTTCTAGTGGATGCTTGCTACAAGCTTTTGCTAGAGCAGGAGTGGGACTGTTTGAAAATGCTAAAGTGGTGAGATTTGTGGCAGAGTCAGGAGTCAAAACCTTGGCAATGGAGAACAAAATTCCCTTTTTGTTTCAGTTGAGATGGGGAGAGCTACTTGGGGACAGTGAGTTGGTCAAAGTGCCAAAGGGAGAAACTGTTTCTTGCAGTAGAATTTGAACTAGCAGGGAATGGGAGAAGGGTGAGATGTCAAAGGCAGAGAAGAACATGCTAAGGGAAATGAGTTACATTAGATAGTTCCTCCTTATGGACACATAGAAGCAGGCATGCCATGGGACATTATAGCTGGTTTTGTAAGTGTAGTTTAGCTAGAGCTCTGAGGGATTCAAAGTAGTGCGTTATTTATTTATTTATCTTTTGAACACTTTTGTGAAAGAGATGTTCAAAATTAAATAATACTGGTAAATAATGAAATTAAATAATACTGTTTGAGGCACATTACCTTAGAGAAAAGTAAGAGAAGCTGTCTTGGTTTGGAATACATAACCCAGGACAGAAGTCTTAGCAAAATAAATGTTCACACTTGTCAACATTTTCTTACCTAAGCAGTCTTTCTTTGGCAAAAATTTAGTGGAATTGCTAGCAAGAATGTCAGTTTGTAACAGCTGAGATATGACACTTAATCAAGTAAATGTCTAAATGTTACAGCCCATACAGAGAAATGGCAAAGAGTTTAGCTTGTGTCAGGGCCTCAGCCTGTAGCTTTCCAAGGACAGCAAAGGATCAAAGTGCAGTTTACCTCAATTGTTGCACAAAGCAGTGGTTGCACAAGAGCAACAGGACATGAACAAGAACATTGCAATGCTCGTGCTTTTCTGATTGGGGCTTCTGAGCATCAGATACCAAGTATTCTGCAAAAGCACAAAGGGAAAAGAAAGATCAAGGGGAGGAAAAAAAATCTCCTAAGTTTTTGAATTCCCTGATGGCTCAGTAGTTACTCAATGTAATAAGTAAAATTGCTTTTTGAGTTGTTGTACAAAATATAAACCTTTTTAGCACCTATGTATCATGAGTTAAAAGCCGACTTCTCTTTAGTTTCTCGTTCAGAGTAAAATAACAGTACCTCTGTTGATCATAAAGGAATGCAACCTTGTGGCAAACGTATATTTTTTTCTTCCTTTGTAATATGGCTGAGCAATATCAGAGAATCACAAAAAGCTTAATCCTCATGAGAACAGTAAGGACAATAAAGCCACAAACGGTCTCCATATGTCCATATGAAGTCTTATGCACTGAATAAAGCAGATATCACAAGACTGTTAGGCTTTTTCTTTCTCTTAAATCGACAGTCAATTAGCTTTGTCTGAGGAGCACATAGGAGCTCTGTTCCTTTGCATAGCTTTTAAGATCTTGTAAAGCTTTACAACTATTCTGGAGTAATTTTCTTTTTATTTACATGTCTTTTTTCCCTAGCTTAAAGGGGTTTTTTTTGGTCTGTGTATACACACAGATGTGTATCTAAGCAAAACAAAATTTGTGTTTGATTTTGCTTTGTGCAGTCTGCCTTGTTGTAAAGTGTTTTTCAAGGCTGTGCTGTAAACCTTGCAAATTCTGCAGCACACACAAGCTTTCAGAAGGCAATCAGAGCCATCCTGAAGTTCCTTGGGGAGTTTAGTTGGTTCTGTGTGAATACAGCTTCTCTCACAGTGGCATCATGTGGGTAAACAGAGCTTCTTGTGTAGTTACAGAATGCAAATAATTAAACAACAAAAATGACCAAGTGTGTGTCTGTACTCCAAGTTCATGGCGAGAGGAACTGAGATTCTGGGAAATAGTGTTGGGGATTTTTGTTTTTTAAGCTCAGTCCTTATCTTTTAATCTCACCAATACATATTAGGTGAAGCATGAAGGCAATAGAATTATTACAGATTTGCTAAACTTTGCACCAAAAGAGCAATAATATTTAAAATATTAACTGAAATATTTTGTTACTTATAAAATAATAATAACTATTATTATCATTATCATTATTACTTAGTAGGTGGAGTTATTTTGATAAAAAAATACTTTATCACTTACATTTAAAGAAGTGTGTGGGCACAGAGATGTTTGAAGACATCTGCACTGCAGCTTGAAGGAATATTATAAACAAAGTAACTTTCTCTAGAATCTCTTCCTTAGAGACCTCCAGAACACAACATTCATGTGAAAAAAAGAATCAAAAAAGGCTATACAAAAATCCATTACTAGTCTGCTCAACATCCCCCCCTCTTCTGCCAGCCTACAAGCAGTAAGAGGACAGTCTGCTTTCATTTTAATGCTTGACTCTGTGGTTAAACAAAAATAGTCAGTATGGCTCAACATTGAGTAAAGAACTGTTGAATAGCTTATAAAATTGTTATGACATTTATGGCATGTGAATAATTTGTGGGGGTTGAGGAAGGAGGATGAATGTGAAGAATTTATTCTGTAATGTCTCAGGAAGATTTTTAGGTGTGTGTGTTATTGCAGACAAATTGAAAACAATGCATAAACCACTGAGAGTTAAAGACATGCTTAAATACTCTCCTCACCAAGGCTTAAGCACCCAATAAACCTGCAGTGCACTTGTACTACAGATATGTCATGTCAACCCTCCCTTTCTAACTTTAGTGAAGTGTTATGGGTTCATCTGCTGCTTCCACTGAAAAATAGACAGGATTTGAAGTGATAGCTGTTGCTGCAGGAGTTTTCTGTAATAGCTGCCAAATGGGAGGGAGGAGGGGAAGACAGCAGCAGAGGAAGCAGTAACCTTCCTGCTTCAAGAAAAGAAACAAATCAATCAGTAGCTCTATGCAGGGAATTGAAGAACCTGCCCAACATCTGTCAGACAAAAACTGACATGCTGCAGCAGAATCTGCTTTATTGCCAACCACTGTGGGTGTTTTGCCTTCAGAAGTGTGTTCCAAGAGCTTTTTGAAGTTCTTAATATGGTGCAAGGGTGGTGTATTAGTGATGCTGCACCCCTACATTTATGAAGCAATAACTCAAGAGTCAATAAAGAGTCAATAAATATCAACAGAGCTTTATATCTTTCATGTTCTTCTGTAATTAACTTGATTCTGGATTACTACAAGCAATATGATGCTTTGATAGAGCCAGACCTCTAGCCAAAATGTGCAGTGAGTGCACTAGAAATGGTAGTGGTTGTTTCAGCAAGAGTAAATAGTTGAGAGGGAGGTCTCAGTAGAGTGCAGAAATTGCCCAGTTCATGATAGTGGTCAGAAACACTTTTTAAACCTCAGGAGCTCCCTGGGAAGTGCAACACCTTGGAATAGGACACCAAGTGAATCCCATGCTTTCTGGTTTCAGCTGTTTCGTTGTAAAGGTGTAACTATTGATTTTGTCTAGTGCGAAAGACAAGGTGAACAAGAACACAGCTAGGATCTTTTAGAATAGGAAATTTTGGGCCACAGAGCAAGGGTTCTTAGCTTCCTGCCTTTAACTATAGGAACCCAACCAGAATGTATATTTCTGTAGGGACATTGGTCTAAACAAAATGGTAAGACAAGTGAATGAATTGCTGGGTGCTGATGCCTGTTTGCTAGTGAGCTTGATAGCAGCTCTCCAAGGAGTAGCAAGAGTTGAACACCAGAAGCAAAGTGGCCAAAGCTACTCTGAGCCATACAGACTTACAGAATCACAGAAGCATTAAGGGTGGAAGAGACCTCTAAGATCATCAGGTCCAACCTTTGACTGAAAACCACTGTGTCAACTGAACCATAGCATTAAGTTGCATGTCCAGTCAGTTCTTGAAAACTTTCAGGGATAGTAACTTCACCACTTCCCTGGGCAGCCTGTTCCAATCTTAAGCATCTTTCAGTGAAGTAATTCTTCCTGATGTTCAACCAGAACCTCCCTTGGCACAGCTTGAGGCCATTTCCTTTTGTCTTGTCACTGATTGCCTTGGCGAAGAGACTGACCTGGCTACAACCTCCTTTCTGATGGTTGTAGAGAGCTGTAAGGTCACCCCTGAGCTTCCTTGTGTCTAGGCTAAACATCCCCAGCTCCCTCAGCCACTCTTCATGGGATTTACTCTCTAGACCCTTGCCCTTCCCTGGACATGTTCCTCAAAGCACCTCGGTGTCTTTGGTCCAGAACTGGACCCAGGATTTGAGGTGCAACCTCACCAGTGCTGCATGCGGGGGACAGTCACTGCATTTGCCTCGCTGGCCATGCTGATTTTGACACAGACCAGGATGCCACTGGCCTTCTTGGCTACCTGGGCACACTGCTGGCTCATGTTCAGCTGCTGTTCAACCATCACTCCCAAATTATTTTCCACTGGGCAGTTTTCCAACCATTCTGTCCCCAGCCCATAGCACTGCAGAGGGTTTTTGTGACTGAGGTGCAGGACCTGGCAGTTCACTTTTCTGAGCCCCATACCATTGTCCCAGCCCATCGACCCAGACTGTCAAAATATGTAACAATACATGCAGTGTCAAACATACCATAATGAGCACTGACATAGAAGACAACATCTACACATCTTGAATAAAAAAAAGCCTGACTGATCTGATAAAAGCTGCCTAATCTTAACAGAACGAGATTTTGCCTAATAATTTGATCAAATTTGCTTTCTTGAAGGTTTTGTGGAACAGGCTGTACCTATATTTTTATATAGCTGCGAAAATATTGGTAGATAGAGTAATGTCAGAGTTTCAAAACAATCAAGCTGTAAGTTTAAAATATCTGTGCAATTCTCACTCTTTTCTTAGTTGAAAAAGTATACATAATGTAAAAGAACCCAATAGAGCTATAATGTGAATGAGCAGCAACGCGTAAAGTATCTTGTACCCTTCACATTTGTCTTTGAATCACAAGCAAAGTACATCTGGAATGAGCCTTTCTGCTTTTTATAGCAAACTACTTACTGTTTCTGACTTCTTCTGCTAATACTCATAGGTAACTCACTCTGATGGCATCTCTTGACAATTCATGCATCTACCTTTGTTTTAGGGACATGCAGTTTTGAATTGCAGCCAGATGGTCTAGACAGATGATTAAAAAGTATGAAATGGTACACCAGAGCGCTTACCTCCTGCTGCTCTGTCACATTGCACAAACACTTGATGAAATCTGAAGTGTAATAGCTAAAAATATATACTGCAGTACAATGGACTTTCACTCATCCTTCTGAGATTTAATTGTCTTTAAAAATATGGCTTCTGAACAATGGTTGCCTTTTGATTCTATTTCTGGACAAATTCCTGGTGAGCTGATGACCATGAGCTGGGCAAAGAACATAATTTTTTATTCTGTGTTGGGAATTTCATATCACTTGTTCTGGAAATTGTCCATAAAAATAAGACTGTACTTCAGCATGGTTTGTTATTCACGACATAGTTTGCTGACAACCTTGTTGAAGGGAATGCCTGCCAGAAATTAATTTCAGGTCTTGTAATTCAAAATTTGAACCTTTTAATGAGATACACCTTGTGTGTTAAGCTTCTGCCTTTGACCTTTAGAACATAGCTCTTAGAATCAGATTTCTAGTGTACAATTACAAGTTCAGTATTTACCTTCCTAGAACATTCTGTAGTCATTTATACTTGCTGTACATTTGCAGGAATGTTTGCAGAAAGCAATATACAAAGGGCACAGACATACACACCATGAGTGTCCTTAGAACTTTGAATAAATATTCATCAAATATATTCACTTTTCATTTTGCTCATGATATTAGATGTTACCAGAACTAATATCAAAGCATCAAAGGTGACAAATCTTCCAAAACGGTATTGAAATTATGATAGGGAGAGTTTAAAAGTACAGACCAGAAAGAGAGTAGATTTTAACTGAAAAAACTTAATAAAGATCTTGGAATTCTCCTGCTTCATGCGTATGAAATGTGACTTGATCCTGTTGGAATTTGAGCTGAGGGCTATGCAGAGTAGCTTTCATGTATCTCTAAAACTCTGATCAGATCTTACTGCTTACATCCCCTCTGGTTTGTACATGAGATCACTTTCACAAGAACTAACCTATTGTAATGTGGTGCTGCAGTGTAACACAGAGGCTGTTGCAATTTCTAGTTGTTGTGAATATATTTTTTCCAGCCATTAACAAAACTTTCCAATTTTGGAGAATTTATAGAATGCCTATATTCCCTAATGCAGAAGGGTCATAGGTTAAATCTACGTGTAGTGAAAGATTTATTCACTTAATTACATTTTTCCCAAAAGGGTTTCATCACTATATAAGATAATACATGAATGTGCCCAGACTTTTTTTTTAGCTTGAATACATTTTCAGAACTTTTGGATCCCAGTAGCAATAATTCAAGACCATACTTTACCTTGAAATGTAACCAAGGGTAGAGGGCTTTCTTTTATCCAACTGTGAGCATGTAACAATACGTGTGGCCCTACACATGCACACCTTGACAGGAATTGAATCAGTGTTGTCATAACCATTAATTCTGCTAAAATGGCCACACATTTACCAATGAAAACAAGAATCATTAACCCCTTCCCAACAACAAAACCAGGAACTCATGTAGTGAGGAACAAATCTCTTGTCAGTGCATGAACATGGACAGTACTGTGAAATTATCCACGTTTGAGTAAGGCAATTTCAGTGTATCTGCATGTATTTAAGAAGAATGGGTATTCCTGCTTTTCTAGCTCAACACATGGTGTCAACTTAAGTGGTGAAAGGCTGCAGTGCAGATTTCAGTTGCCAGCTGCAACATGTTACTTTACTTGGGGTTTTTTTAAGCTCTCTGATACCTGGAATAGGAAAGAGAAATTTGTGCAAATGTTCTAAACTGTTAATCATCCCATTTAAAATAGCACTTAAAAGAAGTCAAACATGCTGAGGTTTTTCCATCCTGAGTTGTTGAGTTTTTTCTGCTTTTGTTCTGTAAAGAAACTTGAACTTAAAAAGTCAACTTAATCACTGTTTTGAAGGTGTGATCTGTGGCTCTTTTCCCACAAGATGCTGAGTATTTTGTTTCAGTTGAGCATGGTGTGTCATCTTGTGCACGGCAATGTCCTATGCATGTGAGTAGTCCTCTGTTCATTGTGTAGATCTTTCCCTGACCTGTTCAAGATTTTTTTTTTTTTTTTTTGGTTGGCTCACTTGGAGTGCCATAAATGGGTTCCTAAGTATTACTCCTTGTTGTAATCATTTCTACTGAGGTTGCAGTGATGAATTTACTTTCAAAAGATTTCCCAGAATATAGGCAACATGGGGTATGTATTTCCATATATGAATTGACCATCTCACATCTGGATTTCTTGGCCTCTTGGGTCAGGTTTCTACCTCCCAGAGGCTAGATAGTGACAAAAAATGAGATTTCAGGGCAGTCACTACATTTTCTGACTCAGATTTTCTGCTTAGAAGCTCTACAAGATGAGATTGAAATATAGGTGGATTACATTGAATTGTGGCTGTTAGTACTTGTTTTTAGTCACTTTTTATTTCTTGGGATTTTCAGAAAGGAAGGGTTATTTCATATGCATCTTCTGGCATGAATTTTCTAATCAATAGTGTCTTTAATTTGTATCAGGATTAGTTAATGGGACACTTCAAAAAGCATTAGTTTCAGTTTATAATTGTTATGTCCATTTTGGTTTGTATAGAATGATCCTCAGAAAAGATGGAAAGGACTGCAGAAAGTCACAAAATACTTCTCCTAGCTCTCTCTCACATATGCAGCATCTGCTTCCTGAGTTTTACTCCTATTTTCTCTTCAATTAGTAAAGCAATGGCTTTTACATGGAGATTTTATGATCCTATGGGTTTTAAGTTTCCCATAAGCTGCTTTCATTTCATGATTCTAAAAATGTCACTTCTGAGCACCTTAAAATATTTTTATTGTTCCTTTTCCCCTGATGTTGTAGATTGCCACCAGCTTTGTTTTAAGGCTGTCCCTCAACAGCCGTTCATGCCTTGTTGCATCCATCATGTGTCAAACACTTTCTCTGTCAACTGCCAGGAGCACTGGAAGCTCAATTGTCAGGATTTAAGGTGAATGAAGAGAGCCTTGACAGGCAGAAATTATGTTTCCCATATGAAAAAAACATGCATTCATAGTTTCTGGGAAATCTTGGGGCTATCTGAGCCAACACAAGAACGTGGTTCAGTGGAAACAGCATACAGCAAGGGGCACACTAAGACCAAGAATCCTTTGGTCAGCTCAATGAACAAGCAGAAAAGCCTTTCACTCTTGAGCATTTCTGTAATTATGTAACCACCAAGGTGGCTTCACTAAGAATTTGTGATACTGTGTTATTTCTAACTCATAAGTGATTAGTGCACTGTTTTACCAAAGCATTGAGCCTTGCAGGTTTTAGGAGTTCATGTGCCAAGACTTACTGGCTATGCTCTTCATATTATTGTCACTGCCCTTAAGGAAGTTTTTTCAGCTTTGTGTAAAATGCTTCAACATTCTTCCTAGGAAGCAGAATCAGAGCTATGCTGCTGAAGTGGGACATTGCATCACATAAAAAACAAATGGCAAATAAATGGTGGCCAGCTATCCTCCAGGCTTCACTCTTCTGGCTTTTCCCCCACAAGGTGAAGTACAGGCTGCTGTTGAGGATTTGTCTGATGTGCTATGTAAAGTAAAATACTGTCGAATACTGTTGATTTATGTAAGTCCTCTGGATTTTGAAAGCAGACTGGGATGGTTTCAGATTAACATGTTGATCTAAAGTAATTTCCAGACAAAAGCACAGTACTTGAAATGCTACTCTTGATGAAATAAGGCCTATGTATGTGTCAGCATTTACCATGCTCCCTGTCACCATAGTAACTGAGAACCAGATTCACAAAATCATATCATTCCCTCTTAACCACCTGTGAACCTCCAAAGTTCTGAGCCTAAGTATTTCTCAAGTAAATGTGAACTCACTGTACAGGTCTTTTATGAATTGAAAAAAATATTTTTTCTTCATAATTCTTTTTTTCCTTTTGAGCAAAATGCTCTAGCAGGGGGTCTGATGATTTTTTTGTAGTCAGAACATCAGTCATACTGTGACAATACTTTGTAGAGGTGGTTCCAAGAGGTTATACTGGAAACAGTCAATCTCTGAGCTTCTGGATATTTGGAATCTGAGTACTTTATCACCACTACTGATACATTTTATGTAGTTGGCTTGTTTTGACATGAAAACATTTTGTCTTTATTTCCTCTCACCTTGTGTTTTGCAATTACTCCAGAGAAACATACCAATATTAAAGAATTGGCAATGCACCTTTGTAGTTGGTATGTTTCAAGATTAGGATCAAGGCCTTTGTTCAGAGCAGGAATTGGAGTAGAAACCATTAGATAGATCTTAGCATTGAGAAGATGTCTTCAAATGGCTCATCCTACCAGGGAGGTAGGCAGCTATACTCTTCACATATCACTCAAGCATATCCATTTTCTGATAACCACAAGTCAGAGTGACTGACTCAGCAGCCTTCCAAAGGAAGATGGTGGAGGAAGATTGTTAGCCATATGGGACTGCTTGGGACCCACACACCTTGTTACAACTGTTGGGCTTAGATCCCTGGTACTCAGGATGGCTCAGGGATGGACTTGCTTGGAGCAGATGTAGAGAAACTCTGGTACATGGGAGTTGCACAGGCTTGTCTATACAATTGCTCTCCTACTGCCTTTCAAACCTTCCTTAGTCCCAGGCAATACCACTCCAAAAAGACTAAATAAGTAATGGCAGACTCAGTGAGAATATGTCTGTGCTTGACTCACACACCACAGAATAAGCCCAACTGTTGCTGGAGAGTGTGAGAGCTGCTGGGTTATGTTTTTGCAGCTATGCTTTGTTAGTCATGACTTACAGTCTAAAATATCAGACAACCTGCAAGTAAGTCAAGCTTACTTGATAGCAAATCCATTTTGTAAACAGGTCATGGACTCGTTGTCACATATCCATTCTCTGGCACCTACAGGGAAAAGAGATTGGCCAGTGTCAGAGTTTCTGGGGTATGTGACACACTGTTTCAGGAAAAACTTGCTGTAGTTTTTTAAATGGCTACAGAACTACTACAAAAGATAAAATAAACTGCCATGGCTGAAGAGATCACAGAAGTACACAGTTTAAAGGCCAAATCTCATCTGGAAACAAATTCTACTAAATAAAAGTTAAACAAAGAATAATGTTTAAAAAAGATTGGAAGCAATGGTATGTTATTTAAGGGGGAAAAAAGGCTAGCTTATAAAGTTTTCTTAGCACCATAAAGAATGTTTATTTTTTTATCTGACATTTCGTGAAAGGTTAGCCACTGTAAAAACTTGAGAGTGTGGAACCATCAGAACACCTAAGTGGGATTTCTTTTTTTTCTGAAGCAACCTTTACAAATTTATATTTGTTATGCTGCTGAAAATAGCCAAGTGTTATGCTCTAGTTTCAGAATCAGAAAAGAAAATGTGTAGTAACTTCTGACCAGTTACCAGGAAATATCTCTGTGGCAGGTAGCAGGCCTCATGGCAGTGATGCCTGCTGACATTAGCAGCATTAATTTGGCGTTGCAACACTGAGTCTCCCAGAAGGAGCTCAGAACATGTGGAAAGGTCAGAGATCAGACCTTACTAAGTAAGATTGGGAAGAGGGATGTTTGCACTCCAAAGATGCTGAGGTTAAGCTGGATGAGCATAGCTGTGTATGATGCACAAGGCATTTGGACACATTTGGCATGCAGTGGAAGGATTTGTACATGTCCAGGGTGAGACACCTTAACCTAATGCAGACCTCTAGCTTAGGTAAGATGAGTTTCTTGATGCAGAGCCTGTGGTCTTTGGGTGCCTCTAAAGAGGATTTGCTCTGGTGTCCACAGTGCAGATGTCTCACTGTGATACAAATTTTCTTATGCAAACACTTTAATTTGTTCCCTTAGCCTGTGAATAGGATATTGCACATATTCATGGTAGAAAGGACACCTCTAGCTGGTATAGTGCTATCTGGAGTGTTCACCATTGAAGCAAATCTTGTTGTGTTGGTTTCTGTTCAGGGGATGCCTCAATGTGAAACTTATGGTCTGTGCCAGGTAAGAGGAAAATACAGTGACTTCAGGTGTTCGGTGTAACTTATGAGGAAAATACTGCATTGAAAACATCTCATTCTGGAGTTGCCTAGACACCAGTTGAGCTGATATGCTAGTCCATGCACAAAACCTTCTATGTTTGTTTCTAACCTTGCTTCTTCCTAGTGACTCCTAAGATTTGCTGCAAAAATCGCTTGAATTCTAAGACATGAATGATTTAAAAACTGATTCATTTTGATTTGTAGTTTTCCAATTTGACAATTAATTTCTGCAAATACACTTTGAAACGTTTCTTTCATGACCTGCCTGATGTTTATGGCTAGTCCTCCTTAAACAGTTGCCTAAAATATGGGTTGTTTTTTACATTTCTTTCCTGGTTACTTGAATACCAGGTGGCAAATTTTCCTTTAAAGAATCTATGATATAAATATTCAGAGTAATTTACACTGTAATTAATGAAAATATTAAGTTTTCATGGGTGTTTTTACAAATCTTTGGCACTTGTTCAAGTACTGAAGTAAACAGATCTGGCTGATCTTACGCAGAAAAATATCCACAAAGTGGTTTTAAAATCATGTAGCTATTGATCTTCCCTCTCTACACAGAAAAATAACAGTTAATTTTGAAGAAAACAGTTACCCAGGGGTTTCTGCCACATTTAGAAAGTTACAGGCATTAGAGACTTCTGTCTGTGAGGAGTTATAGTTGTGTGTTAGAACAAACTGTACCAACAGGAAGCTTGCAGCACTGTATTTTGTGGATTTTAAGAGTCCTTCTGGCTGTTTTGCTCTTTTGATTACATGCAGAGCCATAATACCACCTTTATTTGTATCTGCCTGTGTGCCAGGTGTGACACTGAACACCTTCTGGATGTTCACTTTGAAATGAGTAATGAGGGTCAACACCTCTCAGTCAGGGTGTGTGCTTCTCATAGGCTTTGTTCTTCAAAGCATCTTTTTTGCAGGAAGATGTTTTGTGGTCATTAAAGAGCCCCTGCTCTTCTAAAGCTGTTGTGCAAAGGAAACTCCAGGCATTCTGCTGAGCTGCTAGCTTGGCGGAGCTGGAGAGGGGATTTGTTTGGTGAGGACTGACTGTGACCCTTTGTAAGCAAATGGGTATTTCCACAGTGTGTCTCCAGTGAACTGGACAGGGGAATAAGTGCAAGGAATTATAATGCTTCAGTTCAGGTGGCTGAATGTGAATGCCTAAGGAACGTAATGCTGTCCAATGGAAGCGGGGGACTTTTCCATTATCTGCCTGTGCCAAGTGGAACTTCAGAAGTGCATTCCATCTAATCACTTAATTTGTCTCCAGGAAGCAAATAAACAGTCATGTCAATGGATAAGATCCTAATCACTCTTTTGCAAGCAGTAATGGAAAGAAACTGGGTTCAGAATGAGTGCCTTTCAAATAAAATGGTCAGAAAAGAAATTTATGTGTATGTAGCTACTGAGGATGAACAAGGCAGCGTACAGTTATTTCACAGTTACCATGTGCTCTGAAAAATTTAAATTTGTGTGCTGTCAATATGAGAAAGGAAACGGAAACAGAAAAGGGGACCGACTGAGGAAACTTTGAGAGAGAACTGTAAAAGATTATTTATCCCACTGCTTTTTCTCATGCTTGTATTAATCCATGGGCAAATCCTTCAATTTAATGAATCACTGCTGGATTAGCTGCCCAGGTTGCAGATGAGGTGGTATATATTTCTGATTAAAACAATGCATTAAGAAAAAAATAAACTAACCAAACAAAAACCCCAAATCTAAACCTTTACTAAGGCTTTTTTTCATTAAGTTATGTTTTACCGAAGGGAGACAGATTAGGTAATATTTTTTTGCTTGAATATATTTGATTCTTTAAAGCATTATGGGTTTTAGTTTGCTTTTGTTTGAATTGGGAATTGACAATGAGAATATAACTCGGTGCTGTGACATACTGGATTGAATAGACCTTGCCTTTATGAAATAAGATATAAAATATTTCATACCGAGAAAGCCTGTCTTTTAAATTTGTAAACTGGAGCATTCCCTTCATGGATATACATGTAATCTGTCACTTCTGTCCTCAACACAAATTAAAGAAAATTTGGGTTATATGTTAAGAAATATATCCTTTTCTATGGTATCCTTCTCTGGTGTCTTGAATGAAGATAGCCACATCTTCTTTTCCTTTTTCTCTGTATATGTAGAGAGAAAAACACATACAGAACTGCTGCTGCACATGAAGTTAAGCCTGAAAGCAGGAGTGGGGCCCTGCTCTGTAACAGCCACAGCAGTTTGCAAGACCTTAGAAACTCTCACTCTCACAAAGTTGGTGGGGGTTTTCCATTAGCTGCTTGGATAGCTGGATCTGAGTCTTGATTAATAAGTGGGGAACGTTAAAACACTCTTACCCTGAAATGTAGATTTAGCCACTGTCTCTACTTCTACTTCAGTGCAGAAGGGATTAAAATGCCAGTTACAGAATTTAAATTTTTTTAAAAGTTACATTAAAAAAACCCCACCAAATTAAACAAAATGAAATATTTTCTGACTCAGAAGTAATTTTTAAGTTTCATTCTTACAAAGCCTATTCATAGAACAACAGCATGTTGGCTGTTGGAATAGGTTTTATGGAAACTCTTTTCAGAGTTTCCATAAATCAGAAAACAATGTGATATTTCTAAGGCCCAAGGTAAGCATCTCTCACTACAAATCTGAACTGGGTTTCTGAATGTGGGTAGCATGACACTGAAAAAAAAGCTGAGAAAAAATACGGAGCAAATTCTTGTAGAATGTAGATGTAAATGTGCAGCTGAAAATTTTTCTTTATGAACTGGTACCTAGAGTAGGTAACTATGCTTCTGTCTTGAATCTGAATCTCCTGTAACCTAACAATGGCCATACTGATTTTTATAAGGGTTTTTTATAGATAAAAACCTTTTTATAAGGATTTTTATATAGATCAGCTACTGACTAGAGAATCATTTACTCACAGATATTTATAAAAACTCATACAATCTAAATAACATACAATTGTGAATACAAATATAAAGCATATAAACTACAAATTCCTTGACCATATTTTGGTCTTGCCAACTAGAGATAGAAATGTTTGCAGCAATTAGAATTAAAGTATGGAGGGGAGAAAACCTAGCAATATAAGTAGCTTTTCAGCTTTTTACAGCTGTTTTCAAAAGGTGGAATGGAATGGAATGGAATAGAAATAGAAATAGAAATAGAAATAGAATAGAATAGAATAGAATAGAATAGAATAGAATAGAATAGAATAGAATAGAATTTGATGGGAAACGTATTTTAGAAGTATTTTAAGCCTAGCAGCATGGAAGAAAAGCCATTTCAACCAGCTGAATTTTGGGAGGCTGTAATGGAAATGGTGTAGTATGGGAGTAAATTTTTTTGCTACAGATCTTGTGCTCAGAGGTGCAAAGGGCTGATGGAAAGGAGGAGCATGGGGCTTCTTGCGTGAGGGAAGGGCAGCCAGGCAGCAACTTTGGAGAGCATCTTCTCAGCTAACTCTGGGTGTCACAGTATCCCTAGGTAGCTGAACAAATAGTAACCTTTACCTTCTGTAGAGTGGCACTGTGGATTGATTGTTCTAATTAAACTATTAGTTTGGGCTTTTGGATTGGGTAAGTTAGATAATGTGACTACTCTTTCTAAATATATGACCTGATTATATAAATCTTTAAGTATAAAACTCATTACTAATTTTGTGTGTATTAAGTGTATAAAATGAGACAGCAAACTTGGTTGAGTTGGGAATTGACTTTCTTTGCCAGTGTTTACTTTGAAGTGGAAAGGTATTTTGGCTCAGCTGTTGTTGCAAAGATACAAAAGTCTTCTGGCAACTTTTAAAAATCATTAAACACCAGCTAACAGAGAGCTCTCAGAATACAGACATGCACAGGGAAGTGTGGTCAAGTGAGGGCATTTTCAGTGCCTTCTCACTGGACAGGTTGCATGATCTATGTCATGATCTGTGCTCCTGGGGTGTTGAGAGGACAAGGAGAAGCAATGGCTGCTCGTGGTCTTCAGTGTCCTGCAAAGATGGAGATTGCAGCTTCATCCCTCCCCTTGCCAGCCTGACAAGGGACTGGTTCCTCAGCCTTTCTGCCATTGTGCAAGTGATGGCACAGTGGTATCCATATGTTTATTGAAACAATTACCCTCCTAGGATTTTCTCCCAAGGAGTCCTTTGAAAAGTGGAAATTTGTAATACTATAAAATGCTACTGCTCTTTGCAGCTGTCAGCTGTAGTAGATCAAGTTATCAGTTTTCTACTGCAAGTCTTTAGTCCTGCTGCCAGTGGCGACCTTATATATGGCTATAAATCTTCCTGGAATGTAATAAAGGTGTGCTGCATTTCACTGTAATGGGGTATGTCTTGCACAAAGACAGACAGCATTAGGAATTTTGTGTGTAATAGCCAGTGCTTCGGAATGTCCATGTCAAAACAGAGGATGTAGGGCTGTGGGCTGCAGAAGTCACTGAGACGTGTGGCAGCTTTCTATCCGTGAGTACTCTGATTTTATCATGGCATTGCCGCTCTAATTCAGGAGTTTGTGGTATTCTATCATAAACACCATTCTGAGGTTCTTGCAGCTTTTCTGGTCTGCACATCAGAAGTCATTCTGGAAAGAAAATTCCCTGAACTCGGTTGCTATTAATTAATTAATTTATTTATATATTATTTATTTATTTATTTACTCTCCTTTTCAAAGTTTGAAATAGTTCAATCCAAATGTAAGTCTGACCTTAAAAATTCCACCTCTTTAGCAAGTACTGGAGTCAGAGCAATTTTATAAGGCATTTGGAGACTCAAAATGCAATAGCTAATTCAACTCACAAAAGAATCTATTTCCTATTTAAGTAAATTAGAAATATAAGTTGGTTGTTTCTCTAGCACTGGGAACTTAAAGGGCTTTAAAAAAAGCATCTAATTTATTTGGACACTTCTGAAAATTAACCCTAAAGCTTGATTTTTTTCATGTGAAAGTCAATTTCTGGTACTGAACTGAATAGATAATGCATCATTGTTGTGTCAGAGATTTTATTTCAGAACTGTTCTGCTATTTCTGAATTCGAATGAATTAAAAGAATATAGTTAAATTACCAATGAGCTTTGTCTCACTCATTCATAAATTAAACATAGAGCTGTCACTATTGGTGAGCTTAAACAATCCAAAATAGTATTTATTATTTTGTAGAATTCTGAAAATGTTTAATAAAAGTACTCACTGGTTCTGATATTCATGGTTGGATGACAGCATCCTGTTATTAAATCCCATTCCACCATTTTTGCATTCCAGTTATAGTCATTTAACAGTGTATTTTGGTCAAATTAAATACTATGGTAAGCAAGTACAGTTCCAATGGAGAACTCCAGGTGCTATTCTCATGCAAAATTTCGCTTCTTACCCAGTGTGTCTCATCTTGCAGTGAGCCTGTGTGGCACAAAGAGGCTGAGTGGGGAAGAAGACAGAAATTCTAGAGAGTAAAAGAGGAGAACACTTGAGAATAGCCTTCAGCTTGTTTCTTGTTGTTGCTTTTGTCAGCTCACTCTTATGAAAAGATGTTATATATTAAGAATTTGCTCCTTTCACCAGATTTTTTAGCTCGAAATGCATTCTGTCTGTACACATACATGTGAATACATAACTTGTCCTATAGCTCACAGAGGTAAAAATAGACTGATTTGGATGCTTTGCTGTTGTTACTGATTTTTCTTGGAATTGCACAACCTTTTTGCAGTTTTGTTTATAGCAGTGTGATGATTCCAAAATCTATCCGATATGACTGTAGAGTATACAAAAATAAGCCACGTCAGATAATACATATAAAAATTATGCCCATAACCACAAAAACCCAGCCTGCTTTCTGATCCATTTTCTGCCATTCCTTCCCCTTGGAAACAGAGGTATAATCCTTTCCTTCTCTGTCCCTGAAGATGAAATTAGGACTCTTGCTTTTTCTGCTTTCCACCTTTTCTGTATCTAGTTAAATGCAAGGAAAGAAGAATAAAGGCAGAATGATATCAGGACTGAAATTCAGGGCATGGTTATGAGTGTTAACCCTGGAGCCAGCTGGGTTAAGGGTTTCAAGTTCCTTCACTCAGATTTCCTATATGACACATACACGTGCTCTAGGCTGCAGAGCAGGTGGTGGAGGGAAAGGCTGCTCAGCTCTGTGCAGGGGGAAAGAAGAGTGATTCAGTGACCAGAGAGAGCCGGTCACTGCGATGGATGAGGCAGGCTGTCAGCTCAATACCCGATACAAAAACGTCTGTGATTGTTCCTGTCTTCAGCCCTAACAGGGTTTCTAAGCTCTAATGGAAAAGTTTGGTTTCTGTGAAGATGGTCTTTAAAAATTATGTCTGGAGCTGGGAATGCTTGCAGCAACTATCCCCTGGCAAGTCTGTTTCAGAAAGTTTCTTATGATTTCTTTCAAATGGTTTCTTGGAATGTTTAAAGCTTAAATCCATGACCTGCTTCATCATAAGAGTTGCAGTTCTTTCTTCATTCCCAGAAGACATAAAATACCTACCATGTACATCAGTTTTCAAAAATTTAAGTTCTGAAGAAGGTCAAGGCTCATTTGGGCCTCTGAATCTATGTGTTGCATCCTGTACTTCCCAGTACCATAAGAGTTTTCTTCAACTGAGAAAAGTATTCATAATATCATTTCAGTGGGCCTTTTTAGGATAGGTTTCTAGTGCAAATCATCAAAGCCATTGCAATTGTTTCTTCTCCAGTGTTTAATATTTGACTGCACCCACCACCCTGCTCTAAAACCTGTTGCCTATAGCATTTGTGTTTCAGACTGGATGAATAAAATTTTAAGTAATTTCACCGTTGTTGCAGTTTACATTTTGGGGGGGACCCCGGGAATTCTCCGGGAGCCCCCTGGGGTCCTAGGATCGTGGGTGTTCGTGTGCTGGCAGGCAAAGAGACTCAGACGGCTGCTGAGGTGAAGGTTTATTGGGAGTTTCCCTCCAGGATGGGAGCATGGTCACTAAGGGAGGGGGAAGGGAAGGAGAGAGGGGGAAGGGGAGAGGGAAGGGGAAAACAGTCTCCCGAGACAGCCAGGGCAAAAGAGGACGAGCCCACTTCTCCCTGCACTCTTAACAGGGAGTTTCGAAGTAGGCGCGGTAAGATTCTTTAGCCAATAGAGTTACAGACACACGATACTGCAGGGAGGGTACAGACTTGGGACAAACCATTTTCCCGGGGTGAGACAGAGTATACCATTTCCATAAAATGCAATTCTACACACCGTCCTATGTTTCAGGATTTTAGCTTGAATTTATCACATAATCTTTTGTGCAACTTATATTTAACTGCACCTCTACTTTCATTTTCTGCATCTTCTAGCAAGGGAATATCCTGTTGTATAAAACATGCAAACTTTTAATGATACACATTGGAAACCAGAGTTCATAGACTTTAAGTGTTGATCAGTATCTTGGAATTCAACAGATCAGAATGCCAGCTCCTTGGAGAGCATTTCTGAACAGTAACATCTACACTCTGGTTCTATTTTCTTGCTCTGCTCCATTCACTGAAGCTGATGTCTCTCAGGTATTTGTTAAATTTTCTGTTTATATTAGTAGGAGTTTTATACAGTTAATTCAGAGACAGTTGACCAAGTGAAAAAGGTAAGAAAGGTGACTGAACTGAAGCTAATCCTCAGCCTCTGAAAAGACTCGTCTTGCACACTGCAAAACTGTAGTAGATGCACAACCTAGCATGGGTACCACAAGTTGTGTTAGATGGTGTTCACAAAAGGTCATTAAGAGCCAACAAGGTGCTGTCAAGACATCAAAGGATGTATAGCATAGACATACCTCCAGAGACCAGTTTGTTTTTCATAGTCTGGCTCATTGGAAAACATAAAATTTCTTCTGGTCTGGGCTACCTTTGTGGAGTACAGAGATTACAGCCTTATGTGCATAAGGCCCATGGAAATGTGTGTTCCTTCTTGCTGCCTTCTGTTTCTATTGTTTATAACAAGCAAGGAGAAAAGCTGTTTGCTAAGGTTTCCCTGTTGAATACTGTGACCCTTAATTTGGATGCCCACTATTTAAGTAGATTATCTTAACTGAAACATATTCTGTCTGCTCTAAATATTTTGTAAACTGAAAACCCTCATAGTTTGCAAATAAAACTGGCCTCTCTGAAGGACAGTGTAATTTTAATTATATGCAGGCTTGGTTCTGATCTCACTGAGGGACCAGACTGGCCAGTCTATTTGGAGCCTGGCAAATTGGCTTTTTAAGAACACAGTTCACTTCAACACTGAAAAGAGTCTCTTGTGGGCAAAATGATTCACGTTCCCTTGTTAAAGTTTATTGTACTGTTTGGCAAAATTTGTCTACTTCTATTCATATCTGATGTCACAGTAGAATTTATGGTGAGGAAAACTAAAATATATCACACAGCAATAAAAGAGAAAAATAAGAAAATAAATGGATATTTTCTTTTTTTTTATGTTTCAGAATATTGCAACACTTTCACACTACTGCTGAGGATTACACCATCATTTTCACATCTGGATGCACAGCTGCACTTAAACTGATAGCAGAATCATTCCCTTGGATACCTGAAGGCACAAAGCAACCCAGCAGTCGATTTTGTTACCTAACTGACAGCCACACATCTGTGGTTGGTATTAGGGGCATAACTGCTTCAATGAATGTCTTGTCAGTTCCCATAAAACCAAAGGAAATTCTGTTAGCAAAAAGCAGGTTACCAACCGAAGAACAAAACTGCACAACACCTCATCTGTTCTCTTACCCAGCTCAGAGCAATTTTTCTGGTACCAAGTATCCCCTTTCATGGATACAGGATATAAAATCTGGAAAACTCTGCCCCGTCAAAATACCAGGGAAGTGGTTTGTTCTGCTAGATGCAGCCTCGTACGTGAGCAGTTCTCCATTAGACCTGGGAGTTCACCAAGCTGACTTTATCCCCATCTCATTCTATAAAATCTTTGGATTCCCAACTGGTTTAGGAGCATTACTGGTAAACAACAGGATTGCTCCCCTCTTGAGGAAAACCTATTTCGGAGGTGGAACTGCAGCTGCCTACCTCGCAGGAGAGGATTTTTATTTCCCAAGGAAATCCATAGCAGAAAGGTAAGGCTTTGTTTAACAAACCAGGATTTTTTGCTGATATTGTTTGCATCATTCAAACATCTCAGCCTTGGCATATACACTGGGCTGTGGTGCATGTGCTTTTTATGCACTTGGATAGGTATTTCACATCTAACTCAGTTTGCTTTACTGTTCTTTTTTCCTATCTAAAGAACATAATCTGAAATATCTACCTTCCTTTCCTGATCTAGTTTACCAAAACTACTAAAAATCTAAGGCTTTGTTCAGTGACATAAAGATCAATCTGTGCATTTTTAATTTGCATTTAAGGTACCTCAGTGGAAATTTGATTTGTTTTTGAAACTCTGCACCCAAAGCAGCCAGAGCAAGGTTGATCACACAGTGTAACTAACCTCAGTGAAATTGCAAAATTAGGTCTATGTATTTCACTGGAAATGTTGCAATGCTTTGCTCTCAAGACAAGCTTTATCAGAATAACAAGTTTAGTAAAATACGTTACCTACAACAAATGCTTGTGGTGTTCTTATTCCTTGGCTGAGGTTCTGAAGTAGCTCTGAAGCTCTCCTACAGAAAATAAAGGACACCTAAAGGAGGTCAAACATACACAGTGCAGGGCAATAAGGTAAGCTTCACCACTTCCTGAACACACTGAAGTGCCACTCTTAATGATGCCTAGTCTCTCTGTCCCTCTCCTTCAAGTCACCAACAACTTACATAAATGCAGTAAAGGGTCTTTCTTCCTGTCTCACATCTGCACAAATGAAATGCTACAGATCAGCATTTCATCACAGGATCATAGAACAGTTTGGGTTGGAAGGGACATTAAAGATTGTCTAGTTTAACCCCCCTGCTGTGGGCCCAGGCACCTTCTGCTAGACCAGATTACTCAGGCCCATTCAGCCTGGCTTAGAAACACTTGCTGAGATGAGGCATTTAGGAACTTCTCTGGGCAACCTTTTCCTGTGCCTCACCACCCTCACATGAAAAAAAACCCAAAACTTCCTCATATCTAATCAAAACCTTCCCCCTTTCCATTTGAATCTCCCTTTGTCCTGTCAATATATGCCCTTGTAAAAAGTCTCTCTCCAGTTCTCTTGTAGGCCTCCTTCAGGTACAGGGGGGCTGCTGTAAGGTCTTCCCTGAACCTTCTCTTTTCCATGCTGAACAATCCCAATTCTCTCAGCATGTCTTTGTTAGAGAGGTACTCCAGTCTGCTGAGCATTTTCATGACCCACTTCTGGACTCACTCAGATCCATCTTCTTCCTATGTTGGGTGCCTCAGAGCTGGGTGCAGCACTTCAGGTGATGTCTTAAAAGAGGAGAGCAGAGGGTAAGAATCACCTTCCTCAAGCTGCTGGCCACATTGTTTTGGATGAATCCCAGGACATGGTTGGCTTTCTGGGCTGCCAGCACATTCATTGCTGGGTCATGTTGATCTTCTCATCAATCAACACATCCAAGTCCTTCTCCCCAGGGCTGATGTTAGTTCATTCTCCACCCAGCCTGTATTTCTGTTTGGGAATGCCCTGACCCATGTGCTGTACCTTTTAGTTGGCATTGTTCAGATTTATGATGTTCACACAGGTCCACCTCTCAAGCCTGCCAAGGACTCTGTGGCATCCCTTTCTTTCCAGTATGCCAGCTGCACCCCACAGCGTGGTGACATTGGCAGACTTGATGAGGCTGCACTCAATTCCACTGCCTACGTCGCTGACAAAGATGTTGAACAGCGTCAGTCCAATATCAGCCCCTGAGGAACACCTCCTGTCACCAGTCTCCACTTGGACATCGAGGCATTGGTGGCAGCTCTTTGGATGTCATCATCCAGCCAATCCATCCACTCATCCACTGAGTGGTCCATCTGTCAAACCCATGCCTGTTCAGTTGAGGAGCAAGGGTGTCATGCAAGACAGTGTCAAATGTTTTCCACAAGTCCAAGTAGATTATGTCACTTGCTCGTCCCTTATGCAACAGTGCTGTAGTGTCATTGTCATAGGCCACCAAATAAGTTGGACATCGTTTGCCCTTAGTGAAACCATGTTGGCTGGCAGAAATCACCTTCTTATTTAACATGTGCTTTAGCATAATTTCTAGGATGATTGCTCCATGTTCTGGCTGGGCATCAAGGTGAGACTAATAAACATACAGTCTCCCAGTCTTCCTTTCCTCTCTTTTTAAAAGTGGGGGTTCCAGTCAGTGGGAACTTCACCTGACTGCCGTGACTTCTCAAATACAATGGAAAGTGGCTTAGCTACTTCATCCACCAATTCCCTCAGGACCCACAGATGCATCTCATCAGATCGCATGGACTTGGTCACCTTCAGGTTCCTTGGATGGTCTCAAACCTATTCTTTTCCTACAGTGGCCAGTGGCCCATTCCTCATTCTTCCAGCTCTTGCCTTTCCTTTCTGTGACGTGGGCAGTGTGGCTGGAGCACTTGCTGGTCAAGACAGAGGCAAAGAAGTCACTGAATACTTCAGCCTTCTCTATATCCTGGGTAACCAGGTGTCCTGAACCCATCTGGAGAGAGCCCACATTTTCCCTAGTCTTCCTTTTACTACCGAGGTACAGTTTTTCCTGTTTCCTTTAAAGTCCCTGTCTAGATTTAACTCTCTCAGGGCTCTACCTTTCCTAGCCTTATGCCTAGCGGCTCTGTGTTCCTCCCAGGCTACCTGTTTTTGCTTCCACTCCCTGCAGGCTTCCTTTCTGTGTTTTGGTTTGTTCAGAGCCTCCTTGTTATCCATGCAGGCCTTCTGACTTCCTCTTTATTAAGATGCATCATTCTTAGGCTTGTAATAGATGACCCTTGAATATTACCCAGCTCTCTTGCCTCACTCTTCCTTCCAGGGCTTTATCCCTTAGTCTTCTAACAGATATTAAATACTTATTGATAAATATATCTATATATATAAGATTATGGACCTTGGGAAAGGCTAGATGTGAAAAGGGGAAATGTTAATAAAAGCCCTTCATTCCTTTCAATTGTTTATGGATGTGTATTCAGTAGCATGATGTCCGGCAACTCCCATGATGTAAATGTCTGACTTTTCACTGTATGCAAAATCATGCTTCATGTGTTTGCATGTCTTCTGGTTGTGTGCTCTGAGTGCTGCTGGGGGGTTTCTGGTTCTGCTTCTGGACTGTTAAATAAGAGGCTGGCTGCATTCCCCTGGCACTTGCCATGTGAGACCATGCATTATTTCTGAATTGGATTTTGGTACAGTGAATGTCCAATTAATCTTTTAATATAGAAATAAAAAGAACAGGGAAGCATTGTCATTCACACCTCTGTTTCTGACTTTTCAAACCAAAAAGGCTTTGAAGTGCAACTCTCACTGAAATTCAGGATGACAGGACATAGAAGTGGGATCCCAGGGTGCTCCTACGTTATCTGGGAGCCAAGGATAAAAACTCCCTTTAATTTCACCTGGCCAGTCTTTAGTTTCCAAGCAGCTTTTCTAGAGGTAATTGATACATGACTCCTGAGATTCCATAGCAGATAAAAATATCTGAAGTGTGTTTTAGATCTCAGTTCTGCTTTTATACTTTCTTTAATTAAGAAAAGTATGTGGGAACTTGGAGGGGTACTCTATTTCTGGTATCTTTGTCAAGAGTTTTCAGAAGTTGACTAATTATAAACCTTTCAGGTATCTGAGGCTTCCACTGTTTCAAAGGCTTTTTTTTTGAGTTCAGAAGGGCCTGCTTTAACCCTCTTCTACTACAGAGTTAGAAATGGAGGAAATTGACTTCTAAGGCTGGGTACACAATGTGTAATCTTGGTATGAGGGATTAAAACTAAAATAATCAAAAATGACAGCTGGATACTAGTTCCCATTAAACACTAAAGTGTCATGCAGACAGTCTAAGTCATTGCTCATAGGTCAATATTTACACTTGGCCTGATCTGATCCTTTGGTTGTTATTCGAAAAGCCAATATTTAAAAGTTCATGTTTAGAGCATTACTGATGCAGTCCATAGTTTCTCATGAACTGTGGAGACTTAAAGTTCTGCCTGGAGAGGCTTGAAGTTTTCAAAAATAGGTCAAGAGTGAGGATAACTTTCTTGAAGAGTAAAAACATGTTGCATTGACATTCTCCATCAATGTGATTCAAGCTATATCACTTTTTTTTTTTTTTCTCTCAGCTGCTATGGTTTTTGCTTCTTTATGTTTTTAAAGTGTTTTCATTATAATAAAATACAAGCAGAGCAGTTAGGAACAGAACTATTACACTTCAAATGAAATGCCAGGTCACCGTGGCCAGAGTATATATAATTACCGTATCTGTGGTTTCCATTCCATAGTGGCTAAAACACCTGGGTCATTATTTGTCACATGGACAACAACTCTGGTCAGGTTTTATCCCTGCCATATTGCAGGGAACCTCTGTCCTTGAAGGCATCCAAACCCAACTGGCAAAGGCCCTGAGTAACCTGCTCCAGCTGGATGTGCTTTATGCCGGAGGTTGGAATTGAGATTCCCAGGGGTCCTTTCCAGCCTCTGTGCTTCTGTGATTGATTTCATGCACCTTTCCCAAGCTCCATCTGCAGTCTCTTCAGACATGTCTTTGAATTCCAAAAGATTTTATTTTAATTTTCTTCTTTCTTAAAAAAATGCTTATTTACAGTATGTGATTAGCATTCACCTTGAATGCGCTGAAACGTCATTTCGTGTGGTAATTCATAAAGAAACTCGAACTCTAGCAAATGTCACTGGAAAAGGGAATTTGAATGTATGTGTCTGAGTACCACTAGCATAAGGTATTCCCCATTCACACATAATCCAAGAGCCGTGTACAAAGAAAATAGCTTTTTCAGAGTCAAGGTGAAACTTAAGTGGAAGCATGTAACAAGATACAGTTTATCCATCTTTCCTTCCCAGGACTGTCAAAATGGTTGCCACTTTTCTTAATAGATACAGCTTTTGCTAGTGTTTCTTTTACTTTATTTTGTTGTTCCTGCTATATAAATTCATGTACCACAGTCTCATTTACATTTCTTTAATACCCTTAAATCACTTCCACATTTTCCCATTTCATGTCAGTAGCCAATCTTCCCATCTCAAGCTTTAAAATCATGTTTATTGTATTTTCATCCTTGTATCAAACAGCTTGACAAATTACTATTATCATTCACAAATCTAGCCTCATTTCCCATTTTTTTTCCTGCACAGCATGAGATAATAAAATAATATGATTATGGATAGCAAGAATTCAGCGATAAAATATTCATCATCTGCCCTATTTTTCTTTTGTATCTGGGAGTGCTATTCAGAATCTGATCATCCTGGAATTTATGACTAAGGGAAAAGGAGTTGTTGTGTTATCTCTAAATTGGATATCTTCTGTTGTATGTTGTTCACTTCCAAAAGCATTTTCAAAAGCTTTGGAATTCCAGATGATATGACTTTGTCCCTGATGAGTTTTAGTGACTCTTGCCTCTGCTGCTTGAATAATTTGACAATCCCATAGCAGCACCCACACTTTTGTAGTCTATGATGCATTGCACTTAGCCACAGTAGGTTTCTTTATTCTTGATGCTGTGGCTAGAGATCCTCAGGACAACTTTGCTCATGCTTATGCAGTGTATACTGACATGGTCTGTGTCCTCAGTTTTATTCTGGGTTTGTGTGTGCTGAGGGGAGGGGAAGAAAGCAAGGAATGGAAAATAGAGGCAGAAAGCTAGGAATGAAAACTAGGATCCGAGGAGCTGGAACTGAGACAAAATCCTGAGGTTCGGTGGTGGGTAGGCAGCAGCTTGAGAATCCTTTGGCATATAAACCTGATCTGCTTGAAGCAATCTCCTTAGGCGGATTGTTTCTGTCAGCATAGAAAGAAAGAATATACTGCCAGGTGCTGGCTTATTCCATAGAAGCTCTTCACGGTGCTGAGAAATCACCTAGGGCCTGGACTGTGCTGAGAAGAGCACAGTCTTTCTGTGCAAGCTCGCCTTGTAGTCTAGCATGTGCTCATTGGCTCCACACACGAGGACTCTGGCCATCTTGCTTTAATGTGGTAAGTGGACTTAAATATCACCCTGTAAAAAAACACATTCTGTTTAAACATTTTGCAAAGCTGCTTCTGCATTTTTGTGATGTCTAGAGAACTCCAAACAGGGCCACTTATGGGAGAATTTCCAAATCTGTAAATTTCCCTAACAAGCACCCTTTAAAAAAGCAGTGATGCATTTCAGATTAGATACTTGGGAAGTGGCAGGGGCCTTCATCTAATTTCTAATGGGTGTTTGCACCATGAGAATGGCTTCTGCACCTGCCAAACCTGATGCAGCTGCTGACAGGGACTTGTAAGCCTGACCAGGGAACAAGACAGTGAACAAGTCTCTTTCTTCCTCTCAGCTCCCAATGCCACCCTCTCCTGCAAAGATGAGAGGTCAGAGGTCATTGACAAAAACTGTCTGAAAGGCAAAGTTCTTTCATTTAACTGATAGAACTTAATGCTGACAACTTTTACTATTATTTTTCAGAACTAGAGCTGTGGAAAAATAAAAGGGTAAGTATAAGAAGGTTCAAGTAATCAGTTACTCTTTTCCCCTCTCTGCTGAGAGTGTGAGTATCTGCTGGCAAGCTTCATACAGTCTGTTTTGCTACTTCTCAGGACATCCAAAGTGGCACTTGATATTTGCTGTGTTTTTCTGCCAGCCATCACTGCAGCCAGCCAAATTCTTCAGTATTTGATGCAAATTTGATTTTTTTGTTCTAAGTCCCACCATTAAGAAGGCATTAGTGTGTCATTTTGCAGTCTAATCCTTCAGGTGATTTTTTTTCAATACTGAAGTTGTTTCATTCCCCAACATAGTCAGAACAAACTGAAAATTGTACCTCAGCAACCTAAATGGTATCCTGAGGGGATCACTTTTGATCTTCATTCACCATGGGATTCACCTTAAATTGCTGAATTTGGGATTAACTGAAAGCAGTGCACCTGATAAATTCTTGTAGAGCACGACCAGACACTTGAAAATATGTTTGTTAACTTGGGTTAGTGGGTAGTCACCCAAACAGAAGCAATAATCTAAATAGATAAAACTTTGAAGAGGCAATACAGTTGGCAGAGATGGCTTCTATTAGTCAGCCCACCCCACCTCTATTCATCTGCACACTACTGTAGATATGATCTACAGTACAGAAATAAATACAGAAGGAGGTGTTTTGCTCAGGCAGGGAAGGTAGTGGATCTTGCACACTTCTTGTTCAGCGAAATAAAATCAATTAAACCCAGAAATACAAAGCATTTTTAAATTGTACTGTGGATTCTCTTACTTGGAAGTAGGCTGATCCAACTAACCATGTTTCCTCTTTTGTTTTCCAATGCCATTGAAAGCCAGGAAAAACCATGGGCCCAGCATAGCCACATGGCTAATGTAGGAGAAGGGAACACAGGTGACCTTGCCCCTGATCATTGACAGGGGGATATTACCCAATACAGCCTCGCCCCTGATAAGTCACAGCTCTATCCAGTAATGATAAGTGTGATAAAAGGGAATGAGTTAGCTGCTGAGGGGGATCATGAAGGAGGAAGAACCATGAGGAGAGGAAACGACAATCATGAAGAAGAAGGATCCTGGGGAGAGAAAATCACTGCTGTGAGATCAGGCTGGATCTGCAGTCAGAGCCTGTTGCTGTAACCTGCAGTCACAGTCTAGCTGGGTAAAAGCCTGCACTCAAGAGTCTGTAAACCAATACCTGCAGTCAGAGTTTGGCAGGAAATAACCAGCAGCCAAGGGCTGCAAGGGAAACCTACAGCAAGAGTTTGCTGCAGCCAGTCAGTGAATAGTTGGAGTCAGGATGGCTGAGCTGTAAAGAGGAATAAGCCAGGACCCTTGTCATGCTGTGATAAACAAGAATTCTGTGTCTTGGCTCATTTCTGCCCTCTAACAAGAGGGCTGCAGCAACAGCCTACCACGGAGACGCACATGTAAATCACATCAAGCACCAATCTGTATTGTTGGGAAACTCCATCCCACTATATGAATGGAACCAAATTATTGATTTATGAAGTAAACCTTATAAACTGCTAGAGAGCTGCAGCACATTCATTTTTTAAAAAGAATAGTGTGGAGCTCATTATAAAATACATTTTTCTTAAAATATGAAGTGTTTTGAGATGATAGCAAGGAATAAGGGAATTCTGGTTTATATTCAGGATTTGATTTTGCCCTTGATCAAATACAGTAAAAATTTTGCTTAAACCAGGATGTATCTTTGCCGTCATTGTGGCTAACAAGGTGGCATAACGTAGTTTTACCCTATGGAGTTCTTGCGCTCAACTTAGAATTGGACATTTTCTCTAATACTTTTCTGAAAGGCATTGTAAATTTCTAGCACCAGCTATTGTGACTTTACAGAATTGGTTTTCTGCTGATAAATTTATGGCACATTTTAAATTATGTTATGTAGATTTTACATTTGTGATTGATTAACCTGTTTGATATATGAGGAAAAGTAATGGTAACTTGTTTGGCATAAAAATCACTTTTTTCTTTTTTCACCATTTGTACTGTATATGTAAAATGTCGTGATATTGGATGTAAAAGGGTGAGACTGGCTTTTTGACCCAGATGGTATTTACCATGTACAAGTTCTATTGAATTAATGTTAAGGGATTGATTTACTTCAAAGTGCAGGAAATAAAGCTTTTCTCTCTCTTTTTACCTTGGGCAGTTCTTAGTAATAGGAATTGCTGTAAATACTCCACGGTATAGTACATAATTAGTATAATGCTCTTTATTTGACTCCTGAAGTCTCAGAGAAAAAAGCATAAGCTAAGGCAGACATATGGAAGAGCTGTAACTACTATCAGGGGGTCAATTTAGATATTTAACATTATTTTAACCTAGTTTTTTATGTGCTCTGAATCCTCTGGCGTGTGTGTGTGCTTAAATACTTTCCAAAGCGATGCTGAAATTGTTCTGAGTTGGCTCCTGGTACAGATTTTCTGTTTTGGTGAGTAAATGAGTCCAATCTGTAGGATCCTACTGTGCATGGCTGCCATGCCACCTAGTCCCTCTGCCAGCTGAGTGGATTTTGCACTGCAGAATGGGACACCCAGGCCCACATGTGGATTCAAGTCTCATATACATGCGTGCTCACAACTGTGAAGATGTAGTTTAATCTCACATGTGTAAATGAGAGCTGAATGCCTCATGGCTCTCTCAGCTCTCTCAGGCAGAGCAAAGTAACCAAGACTGAGAGCCCCACACCAATTCCTTTGCTAGGGCTGATAGTGAGCTGGTGTTTTTGCAAGTGCAGCTCCTTGAAAAGCCCAGGGTGCCACTCCAGAGACACACCTGGGGAGCAGGGTTGTCTGGCTGCTCAAACCTTGCAGTTTGAATCCTCTTGGTTTCATCGGTACTATGGTAGTACTATCTTGGATTTTAAAAAGAGTAATGCACAGCAGTGAAAACTGTGGGGAGAGGAGTCTGTTCTCCAATTCAGAAAAGAACTGAAGTATATGTATTTCAGTCTGTCTCTGGTTCAGAAACTTCTCCAGCTTTAGCAGGGATGTCAGCTTGTACTTTAAGTCGAATCAGCTTATGCTAATTTCATTGGTATATTTCTGTATGGATCCTTTTGGAAGCAAAACTTTTAGGAAATACTTATATTCTCCTTTCTCACAGCAGTTCCTGTCCTCAGGAACTACTTGTATGGATTTAGTTGTTTTTTTTTTTTGTGGACAGTGGGCAGAGGAAGGCATGGTAAAGTGCCTGACAATTAAAATGACTGTCTGAATGCCATCCAAGTTTAGTTTCTCCAAAATGGGAGGGGACTAGGTAGTTTCCTTTAACATTTTTTCCTTAATGGAAATAATCGCTATACAATGAAGAAGTTCTCAGATAGAAACTGCTGCTAAGGTTATGTCAGTAAATGCCTGACCACGAATGATGAAGCATGTCCTCTACTAGAATGTACTAATACATTGTACTGTCATTAATTGATATTAATCATCCTTGCTTGCTTTTATTTGCCCATTTCTTGCTTGCCCAGCAAGAAGGGACTAAAAATCAGTTGGTTTCAGCATGATGTGAATGGATCCCTTGAGATCCATGAACTCACTGTAGAGGCTCTAGTAAAGGAGAATGGGACACCTCCATGTGGCATATCATGTGGCAATTGCAGATTTGATCTTTTGAAAAAGATCTTCACCTTCACTGATTTTTTTTTTTTCCCCCCGGTTTGGTGGCTTCCTTCAACTCAGAATCACGCCTGTAAAATCTTTTTGGAATGGTATTCTTGATCAGATTTGTATTTGTCAGTGTCATCAGAGATATCACTTAAGGATAGTTTTTTTCAGTCTAAATGACATTAGAATGCAGGAGAGCAAGCTGAAATGCCATAAAGGTTTATCCATTTATAGCAGAAGACCTACAGAACTATCTTAAATTTAGTGACTCAGAGTATGTGGCTTCTTATTTGATACCCATATTATTTTATATTTTATTTATAGCTAGACTAGAGGGAGGTACTTCTTAAAAAAAGCTTACTGTTCACTATCTTCCTAGTGATAAAAAAGAGATATACAGAAAAAGAGTAGTTCACCTGTTTGGATGACACCTCAACCTAGTATTTGAAGATTACAACCTAGTATTTGAAGTACAAGCACGGGTTTGGTCTATGCCCTTTTTTTTATCTTCTTACAAATCAAATATATGCAAGAGTGCATCTGACAGTTGTGCTCTTGGGAACCCGTGAAAGAAACATCTACAGGCTTCTCAAACAGATTTAATTTAGAAGAAAAAGGAAAATATTTATGCTCTTGAGAAAAAGGGGTTTTACAGTCTTTCTTAACTTTCACATATAAGCAACAGTTTCCAAAAATGGAAATGCAGAGATTTGATTAAACACTTGGCTGTCACATTTGTGTCTGTTCATGTTCAATTAAAAAATTCAGAAGGATTCTCTTGTATTATTATAATCTACTTTTTTAATATCTAGGCATTTATATTATCAAGTAACATCTGCTATGGCTTAATAACTGTGTCAAATGATTGTAACAGCTTTATTTTTAGTGAATTTAATGATAAGGAGTTTTAGAGTTACAGCAGAGAAAGTATTTATGCTGAAAGGATTGTATCTCCTATTTCATACTTTATGGCAGACATTTTGCCATTATGCTTTCAGGTTGTACTCTGAAGTGTTTTTTTTTGTTTTTGTTGTTTGTTTGTTTGTTTGTTTTTCTTTTTTTTTTTTTAATTGTTGCTGATGCCAACAGTCTTAACTTCAGCAATATAGATTGCATGGATTTCCTCCGTAACATTCACTGCTAAAAAGCTGTTAGTATTAATCTAACTCTTCTTATCACTCATTTTGGCTTTATATTAGAAGTGTCTTGATTGATCTTAAGTTAGCTACACTAATGTATGATCAGCTTAAGTGGAAAAAATGGTGTGATGATTTTGTCAATGACAGATCTGGCAAAATCTTTCCTCTTAAGAAAATCAATAAATTGATGTCAAGTAACAGAAACCCAGTTAACCCTTTCAGAAAAGAAAGGAGGTTTTTTGGCTTTTCTGCTGTCAGTATATGAATGAAGGCAACTACTTTGAAGTTTTCATCAGTATTAAAAAAGGCTTTTTATCATGTCATACCATAGTTTAGTCTTGGATTTTCTGGACATACATTTTTCTGTGTTTTATCAGGGGTTAATGAGGTTTTTTTAGATTAATTCTGAAGGACAGTTTCAAAATAAATAGCCAGAGTCAGTGTTAGCCCTGAATTGTTTTACTTTGTCTTAAGAAAGATGAATGAAACCTTGCATGAGCTTTTACCCAATTAAGTAAAGCATGTAAGAAATCACAGAATATACTGAGTTGGAGTGACACACAAGAATCCATCTCCTGGCCCTGTCACACATGCTTGAGAGCTTTTTTTCTAAATGCTTCTTGAACTCTGGCAGCTTTGGTGCTGTGACTACTTCCCTGGGGAGCCTGATCCAGTGCCCAACCACCCTGAGTGAAGAAACTTTCCCTAATATTCAGCCTAAACCTCTCCTGACACAACTTCAGGCCATTCCCTAAGGTTCTGTCCCTGGTCACCGCAAAGAAGAGATCAGTGCCTGCCCCTCCTCTTCCCCTCATGAGGAATTTGTAACTGTGATGAGGTCTCACCTCAGTCTTCTCCAGACTGAGCAGACCAAGTGACCTCAGCTGCTCCTCATTCGGCTTCCCCTCCAAGCCCTTCACCATCTTCATTACCCTCCTTTGGATGCTCTCTGGCAGCTTAATATCTTTTTTATATTGTGGCAACCAAAACTGCACACAGAATTCAGTATGAGGCTGCCCCAGCTCAGAGCAGATCAGGACAATCCCCTCTCTGTCCCCTCTGGCCATGCTGTGCCTGATTCCCCCATGACAGGCTTGGCCCTCCTGACTGCCAGGGCACTGCTGATTCAGCAGTGTTCAGATTCAACTTGCCATTGACCAGGCCTCCCAGGTCCCTCAGGTCCCTTTCCATGGCACTGCTCTCCAGCACCTCCTTCCCTAGTCTGTCTATACATCCATGGTTGCCCCATGTCCTGCATAGAACCTAGCATGTTCTTGGATTTTTGAACTGCATACAGTTGATGATTGCTCAGTCCTCTGATTTGCTGCAATCTCTCTGCAGAGCCTCTCTGCTTTCATGGGAGTCAACAGGTGCTTCCAATTTTGTGTCATTTGTGAACTTGCTTAGTATTCCTTCACTCAAGTAATTTATAGAGATATTGAAGAGCACAGGGCCTAAAATGGAGCCCTGCACAACCCATCCTTCACTGCTACATACCAATCAGTAGACAACAAATTATCTCTAATCATTTTAATGATAAACATTAGTAACATTTTTCTAGTATAGTTCAAATCACATCTCTGCGTGACAGAAATCTTTCAAAATAAGGTTTTACACATCAGGTACTTCAGTACGGTTCTCTTCTGGGACTACATGTGGTGTCCTAGCATGGTTATGCTAAAAGCCTAGGAAGAGCCTTTGCAGGCATTCAAAAACATGACACAGTAAATGTGAATAGCATAAACTCTCTGGGAGGAGGGTGATAGAACTGCCTGTTGACCCAATTCAACAGGAGACCTTTGGTTAGATTCTTTATGCCAAATTTAATCAATTTTAATCAGGTGAATAGATTTTTTAAAAGTACCTGTATCTCACTGATTCTTTATCTAGACATTTCTAGATGATTTTCTTAGGCAGATTACTGCAGAATTGGTGATGAACAGAAAGATCACCTCTCTAACTATTCATAAGAATTGCACTCTTGGCATTTAATGTGATGTTTAAATTAGAACAAAAATAAGCAGGACCATGCATCTGATTTTTTTGAAGAATTTGTCATTTTATGTATACAAATGTATGTGTGTATATATGTATATATATATATATAAGGGCATATGTAACTGGAAACCATAGTAGACTAACCAGTAGACAAATAACCGTGGAAGAGTTCCTCCCTCCAAACTTTGACTGCATGTAAGTGTATGTTTTACATGTAATAAATTCATGCATCTGTAACTCTTGCTGTTCTCTGATACCAGCTGGTGGGATTTACAAGGAGTCTTACACATAGAAGTGCAAGGGGCAATTTTAAATTTTAGTGAGGACTAGATGCTGTAGGGTTGCTAAGCAAAACTTTGTAAGGGACATGGCATGCAAAATGTTTTAAACAATAAGATATAATGAAGCCTGTTTTAGCTTAATAACATGACTGCATTTTCAGGAAGGTTGAGTTCCTTCATCATTTTCTTGTTTGTACTCTTTATCTTGTGTTGATTATGTAAGTCCACAGCAGAGCACAGATATGCATTATGAATAACACTGCCAAGAAGTCGTGTGTGAAGACACACGAATGTGTTCACCTTTTATAAGAAATGTTAATCCAAATGGACTATTCTTCTCTTGGTAAAGTAGAATGGTCTCTGAAATTGTTAGTGTGCCAGTTTGTAGCAGACATCCTAAATATTTTCTATAAATCCTTCTATTATGAGATAAACTGCATATGAAGATTAATGTCCACAGCATAAACTTACCTGTGGCCTTCTTTCATTTGAACTATGTATAGGAGTGTAGATATATTAATTTTGAGTTCCCTAAGAATTTCTCTAATACCTTCACACTATTAACGTTGTCACCAAATCCTTAATGTGATACTATGGACACCTTAGTGGATGTGCATCTTTTAAGATGAAGTATATGGAATTTTCAGAAATTCAGATTATTTGACAAATCAAACTTAGAGTATAAATAAGGTTAAAGTACAGCAAGCATAAGGGCTATTTCAGTTTTCCATGTGTAAGAAAATGTAAATTTACACATACTTCTCTCATGCAGAGTGTACGGAGTGAATTCTCATTTAATTTCCCTGTCTGATGAACAGAAAAGCTTGGCAATTGTAATTGTGAGTCAAAGATAAAGATTTCGTATCCTGGCCTGGCTTATTTAAATTATGATTTAAAGGTGTAAATATGAATCTTGAAGCCATTTTGTAGTTAATGAAGTGGTAATAACAACCAAGGAGATCTACCTTCAGCTATTTAAATGACTGCAGGAATGTTAGAACTTTATACGATCATAAGAACTCCCAGCAGATCATATTTAAGTAAACTTTTCTTATCTCTGCTGCTTTCCCAAGCTAATGATTAATCATCTATTAATTTAACATTTATGAATTATTTTTTCTTAGGTACATAAAGAATTTTATCCAACCATCATTAAATATCTTGTGAGGTTCATTCAGAGACTTTTTAATCTGTAGTGGTATATCAAAAGATGTGAAAATACCTGACAAGCTTGTGAACCTTGCTTTTTGTGGATGTCTTTAAGGGTGTGGAGGAAGAATATTCACTATATTTATGTCTGCAAATTTCACTATCAACTCGTTTTCCAGGTGCAAATGACATGCGTGGAAAGGAAAACTATATATGCACAAGCAAGGAGAGCATGCCACCAGCTTTTTCATGGAACTACTTGCCAAAGAAAGTCTAAGCCATAGGCATGGATGCAGCATATTGCATGACAAATATTTCTTCCTCCATCTTACATTCAGAACTCATTCTTCTTCCAACACTGCTAGTGAGCCAAAACTGTAGCTAATAACAGAGAAGTGGGACCCTCTGTCTCATAATAGAGGTTAATTTCCCAATTACATATGGTTCTGTGAGTAAGCTTTATTTTACATCCTTTGCCTTTGAGTTCTTTCTGGCCAAACTGTGTCTGAGGCAGTGACGTGGCAAACAAGACTGATCAGTGTGCACCATCAGAGGATGAGCAATAGCTACAATCGTCTCTTCCTAACTATTCCTAATCTTGCTGGATGATTTGCCCTGCCTTGCTGTCAGCATGTCTGAAGGCTAAACTGTACAGAAGGTAAAAACAGAAGCCAAGTCTCCTACTCATCTTTTCTCTGGGCTGGGCTGAGGTACCTGTTGATTATAGCTACAGAATAAAGGTTTGAAAATGTCAGAAGAACTTGATGTTAAAGAAAACATCAGCATATCAACACTGTAAACTGGTAGTGGCTTGATGCTTTTAGCGGTCTTTATGATCCAAAAAGTCTGAGTGATGCTGGCCTGAAAAATAAATAATGTAAATCTTAACTATGTCTGTAATAATAGCTGATCACTTCATTTGAAACTGCTAACTTTCCAGGCATATACTGCTATTTTTTAAGCATTAATATGAGATTATTTAAACATGAATGCAGGATTGTTCTTGTGTCTGTTCAGTTTCTATTCTAAAGGTAAATACATGAAAAATCTTCTAATACAACGTTTTCATTTAGGGAAGAGGGAAAACCCAGACACTAAACACATCTCTTTCCTTTTCATAAGTGGAGGAGCAGGTTTTAAAGCCTGCTTCTGTGGTCCAGGTAGTGCATAGTGCTGTAATCAGAAGTGTTCAGCCAAATTCTTGTCCTGGAGACTCCAAGGACATGGGAGTTGTAGTCACACTGTCTAAAATGCAAGTGAGTCAAGGCTTGTGAATTCGAGTAACCTACAGCTGTGAAATCTGTTTACCACTTTTATAAAACTTGTGTTACAAGCTTTAGACACTGTTAAATCAGGCATTGTTTGCTGGTGCTCCACTGAAAACACAGATGGTCCAGATGCTTATCCTCTGCTCCTTGTTCATTTCTCTCTAAGTCAGAACCAGAATTCTAATAATGTTTAATTTCTAGGGAGCAGCTGTATTGGAGGGGATGAAATCTCATTCTTAAATTTGGAGGAAAGAGCAGTATAACTTCATTTGTACTGGAACATATAGTTATCAATTGCAACAGATACTTTATGGCTTTATATACCACAGTGATTTGACAACCCATGGTGATATAATTGCTATATGCATTACTGATCTGCAGGAAAAAAGTAAAGCAATGACAGTACCATTTTTCAGATTTCCATAGGGGAAAATATCTTTGGCATTTCAGTTGGCAGAAAAAAAAAGAAGGGAAAAAATCCTAAAAATCCTTTTAAACACTCTTTGCATGATTTAAGATAAATTGCACAGTAAAAGAAATACAATCTCCTTTATAAGGTACTGCTGAATAAACCCTAATCCTAAAAGGAAGAAAAAACCAGTTAACAGTAGTATTTACAGCCATGATTTTGGGGTTTTTTCATTCCCATATACTTCAATTTTTAGACACCATCTAACGCTCAAAGATGAACTTGGTTCTGCAACCTCAGGCAACTAAAAATCAGTGAGGCATGGTGTCTTTCACGTTTTCTTTATTTGTTTAATGATGTATATATCTACAGCCCCAATTAGATTTGGAGGCTGAGGTCCCTCCTGGGTCTTCTTGCAGTGTCTCAGCAGATCTGAGAAGACAGTGTTACCTTGTACTATTTCCTGCATTCTTTCTTAATATTTTTGTTTTGATTACTTCCCCAATTGCAGGAAAAATATAGTCAATGGAGGGATAAAACCCTGAATCCTTTTGATCCTGGCAATTTGATTACCATTTAAAATGAGAATTTCTTTATGACTGAGAAATTCAGTTTGTTTTCTCCCTTTCAGCATTGCCTTATAGCAGCATCCTAAGAGAATAAGACCTCCTTGGCATATATGAGATGCATCAGTAATAATCCTGTTTGCAGAAACCCTGCATGGGTAGAAAATGTCAACATTCAGACTTAAGTGTGACTGTTTTGCAGGGGTTTCTTATAAATTACATTTTTATGATCTTCCTCGTAAGATTATTCTAAGGAACTGTTGATTCATTATTCTGTTTTCACTCCATTGTTTTTTCTGGTTTTGTTTTGCAATCCCCTGATTATACTTCACTCTTAAGAAAAGCTTCAGAGAACACTTTGTATTTACAGTTTGAATTATGATTCTGCCAGTGTGCATAGCAATTATATTATATTTCCTCAGCCATTTGATAAAGACACAAACTAAGAAAAATAATTACCATTACAATTATATATAATTACACTATATTCAATTAAGTTTATCTCTAACCTCCTCTTGCCATAATGTGTTCATTGTTGAAGAATGAGATTTTAGCTGTAGTGGAAGTAAACATGGATTTTTCTGTCAATTGCAATGTATTTTTTTTGAAGGAAGAGTTTTATCACCAGAATATAATACAGTTTAAGTGGTTCAACTTCAAAGCCACCTTGTAGATGAAATTTTTTTTTTTTTTTGTGTGTGTGTGTGTGGAGTTCACCCTTCATTAAGTTAGAGAGACTGTTTGCTCCTAAAAATGCTGCTTCCTTAAATATAAATTATAATACGTGGGCAAGCATAGTTAATTTGTACGTGTGCAATAAGAGAGATTTATAGTTGCTGGACTGACTAAACACAATGAGTACTTTTCCAGAGAAGCACAATCTTCCTGGACATTGAGTGAGGACCCAGTGTCCCTGAGAAGGAACAGTGCAGAGACTTGCTTAGCATTATGCCCTTATTTAGCATAAATATTAGCCTTAGGCTAATCAGTATGTACCAAGACACCTGAGGAGGTAGAACAGCTAAGATGTGCCAGCTTCCTTTGTTTGCTGAGAGCAAGTATGTACATACCTGCGGTTCACAAGAACTGTGCCTACACTGTCTTGCTTTGGAAGAATTCATTTCTGAAAAGAGAAAAAAAGCAAGCAGCTAGAAAAAAGAGGATTGTTTATTCTTTTCATATTATGTCAAGAAATGCTCTGTGGTCCTCCACTGCTGCTGCTTCTGACTGAAAGTACTCAAATTGTATTAACAAGACTGTGTTACCTGGTCATGTGTCTCTCAAATGGTACCATTTTGCTGACAGAAGAGGCTACATACAGCAGAGCTTGTATCACCATACAGACTATTGTTGTTTATAGTTCATTTGTTTGGTATCTTCTTCATGTTGCCCTCAAATAGTCCCTTGGTACTTTAAGCATTCCTCGCATATGTTAAGCAGTCATGTTAATTTGTGCTTTTCAGAGGCTCTGAGACTCAATATTTTAATTTCTCTACTCACTTTGGGGAGTTCTTGTCCTATTCCAGATGACATTCTGTTTTCAGACAGCCGCTCTGTGCAGCTTTGTGTCTTAGATGTACACAATACTGATTGCTTGCCCTTCGTTACTCAGCCTGCAATCTACTGGTGTACTGTGAAGGAGTAATAGCTGATGATTCAGTCTTTCTCCCAGGTAACAACAGGATGAGAGGAAATGGCCTCAAGTTGCTCCAGGGGAGGTTTAGATTAATATTTGGGAAAAATTTCTTCACTGAAATGAAGGCCAGGCATTGAGATAGGCTGCCCAGGGGAAGTGGTGGATCACCAACCCTGGTAGTGTTCAAAAGGCGTTTGGATGTGACACTTGGGGATATGTTTTAGAGGGGAACATGGCAGTGCTTGGTTAGCAGCTGACATGATGATCTTAGAGCTCTTTTCCATCTTATATGATTCTATCATTTTGTGACTAAAGGAAATCATTAGAATGGATTTATATATATGCTCATCTCTATTTTTCGATTTCCTTTTTTTTTTTTATGATTTAGGATATGATTTGCTGATTAACATAGATTTTGAAAGGGGATACAGATTTTATTTTCCTCAAACTGTTATGTGTTTAATGTCTTTAACACTTGTTCCTGTGTTAAACTCTGAAATCCAGCATTGGGCAGTTGGCAGAACAGTAGTTACTCCCAGCACCTGAAAACAGAAACAAATACAGTCCCCATTTTAGTGTCTCAAAATCAGAACTGCAGCTCTTGCCTGCTTAAGCTCCAGTTCACCTTTGTAAAGCGGGAGAGGAGTATTTATTTTTGGTATGTGTATGCAAAAAGTCAAAAAGAGCTTCACAAAGATTTGGTTTTAAATAGTGGCTGAGAAAAACTTAAATGAACATAAACTTACAGTAGCATTTAGGTTAATGTACATTGCTTGTGTTTCATTAGCATCTCTCTATGGGTGTCTTGGTTGGGAAAGACAGGTGTCTAAGAAAGGCATGAACCTCCCTTGGAATGGAGAGTGTAAACTCCCTCCCTCTGAATTATTATAATTTTGAACTTAAGGGGCTCTCAGGCAAAGATATCAGAATAGGAATAACAGTTCTTTACTAGGAAAATTAAAAAAAAAAGGAATAGTACAAAAAATAACCCACTGACAGAGTCAGCAGACAGCCTGACACACTGTTGGTCAGGGTGTTGGTAGCAGTCCAGTAAAAATTGTGGCTGCAGTCCTTTCAGAGTGACAGATGTAGTTCTGTTGAAGCAGTGATGCTGTACAAGGATGTCGTTTTCTTCTGAAGATCCAACAGGGGTGAGATGGTCCAGTCTTCCTCTGGGGATCCAGTGGAAACAGGCTGCTCTGGTGTTCTTAACCGCAGATTTTTATTTAGGTAAGAATACTTGGCTCCTCCCCTTGGGTGGGTCATCTCACAATGGGATGATGTAATTTTATCAGTCATGCAGTGAGCCTCCATGGCCTATTAACAGAAGATATCCCCCCTGGAGGGAGCATGGGCTGTGGGAGAGATGAGGAGCACTGCCCCACCTGGTTTTAACAGAAGGCAATAGAATACACACTTTTGGTTACATTTTGCATTGCAACCTAAGACACTGGGAAAGATGTCTGTGGAAGGACACGACGTATATACTAATTTATAACCTGCTCACAGTGGTTAGCACTGAGCTGACCTGCCATGCAGAGTGATGTGAAGTAGCTGGACGAGCTGAATGGTTGAATGTGTTCCTGAGCAGGTGCTGGTGAGCAATTGTTTGGAAAGTGTCTAATTTGTTCTAATTAGGATAAACATTGATGAGTTCTATCTCACAGCTATATAGGAAAGGAATCTGAAATTACTCAGCTCACATTTCTTCGCATCAGTGAATGACTTGCATGATTTAATTTGGTTGGAAACTGAAGTGCCATGTATCTCCCCAAAAGCAGGGAAGGCGACTCCCTTTAATCAAAGCCTTCATTTTAAATGTTATTTTTTTTAATTAAAAAATATCTTCAATCTTTTGGAGATTGAAAAAGTGCAAGTAAAAGCAGCATGGCAGATGGCACCTGTTAGACTAAGGGAAAGTGCAAGTTCTAAAGGACAGTGAACTTGGATATAGGCACAGTACACCATGAGAACATCTTGTGGTGGTAGCCAGCAATGCGTGTCTCTGCCAGTCTCTCCGGAAAATTCCCCAGGCACCTTCTCCCACTGTGGACATGAGTGTTATAAGCAGAATAAGGCAACACAGTGCTCTTCCTCAGCCTACCTGCACGAACACTCTTCTTGATGAGTCTACCCGTGTGCAGATGGAGAAAGTAAGGGAAAAAGAGTCACAAATTCTGATTACAGTCCCTGATAAATTTGTCCATTGAACTTGTTTGTGCTAGCTGAAGTGTCAGAACAATTCAAAACTCTGAGACTCAAATTTAAATTAGTGACCAGCCTGTGACCAAGTGCTTCTTGAGAGCTGAGTTTTACCAGGATCTCTCTGGCTAATCAATATCCATCTCTGTGGGTAGTCAATATTATTTCAGTCAGTTCCATCACTGGTATTTGTTATTACGTTAACAGAAGGTGGTAAAAAATACTCAGTCTTTCTGCATAGCCTAAAATTTCCCAAGTTTTGTTTTGATGATAAATATGTCAATTTCAAATGTTATACCTCTCAAAAATATTTTGCTTATCTCATTAATTTATTCTGACTTTCTCAAAGGAGCCTTTGAAATGGCTCCGGTGAGTTTGAACACCAGAATTTTAACAGATGCTATGTTGCTTAATTGAACAAATACAGTAGTCAAGTTGTATTAAGCATCATATCTGCAGACCTGAATTCCAATAACAAACATAGCTTTAAAAACATTAGCAAATTCAAAATTGCATTAGGTATAATGTTTTTAACAGTGCATTATCAGATACATTCCTTCCCCCAGAAAATGAAATATTAGCCAGAAAATAGCCTAAAGAGCATTAGTTTGCTAGATACCATAAAAACTAGAGAATATGCTTGCTATGAAAACAGTTATTTTTATAGGTTACAAGTGAAAAGAAATTTTAGGTTTTTTGCAGTTCGCGTATGTCAGCAAGATATTAGAAATATTTATTTCTACGTTTATACTAAAGCAATGATGATTTAGGTTTCTTTGTACAAGAATGGCAGCAGTTTTAGCATTAGGTTTGTTTTCAGAAGAGTTTGTGGAGAACTGTGCTTTTTAATCAGAGACTAGAAATGTGTTTGGGTTTAGTAGGATGAGATTACATGTTAGTAAATTTTATATGCATTGTCATATGTCAGATTGCTATATGGCACAGTGAGACATCACAACAAAATAAACAAATTCTGCTGAGAAGTTTGAACTTTATACATGTTTTCAGCATGCTGCAACTTGAAAACAATATCTCCAAGTGAACTGATTTTCTACGTACGTGTACAGGTTTTCTTAAACTAGACCTTGCATCTAGATTTGGACTGAATGTTTTGTTTTTTTTTTTCATTTTAGCTATGCTAACTACAAAAATAATTAACATATGCTTGTTTCCCACCATGCCTGATATTTTCGTGGCAAAACAAGTAGCAGTTAATTACCTTTGTCTAGTCATCACAGGCAGTATATGTAAAACTACTGCTTTGCTTTTCAATCTGAGGTCTTGCACAGCAGCTCTTTGCTGTGCTGGGACACAGCTCCTCAGGGCAAACTTGCACATTCACTGCAGAAAAAGGCCCCGGGCCAGTGACAGGATTCGCAAGCATTCAAGTAAATACACAATGGGGACCCCCTGACAGTAGAAAATTCTTAGGACCATGTCTGAGGTGAAAAGAACATTAATTTAGTGTCTACAAAGAGAAAAAACCCCCCAAAAACAAACCAGCCAAAAAACCTCAACACAACAAACTAGGACAGCTAACATTTACCTTAAAATACCCTGAGCTGTCTGTCTATGGCATCCAAAGTTATTAATTTTTTTTTCCCCCCCAGGATCTGAGGTTTCAATCTTTTGTGTGTATGTGCACATTGAAAAGGAAGATATCTCTTCAGAAATTGTACCAGAAAGAACAAAGACTGTTTATTCCCTCATATGGTTAAGCTGCCCTATTAATGTCAATTTTTAATTTTATCCTTTGGATTTCTCATTAGCTTTACAACATGTCTAGATTATTTAATTATTATGTTTCAGCTCGTAGATGACATAAGATTTAAGAGCTTTTGCTGGGCTCTAGCAAGTTGTCGCTGTATTTTGCCTGAAGCTGCTTTTGTATAAAATAATCTTTCCATAGTTAACATTCAGGATACTCTGCAGAGCATCTTAAGAATTAAATGCTAAATAACTGTCACATAGCAAGCCTTAGTATTATTGCTCTAAATTACATTGCAAGCAGTGTGATAAACAACATCATAATACTTTGACACATTCATCATTAATTATAACTGAAATCTAATCTCAACTGGATTTTTTTCAGTAATTATAACCAGTAAAGCAAACATTAACATACACGGGTGGAGAGGGGAGGGTGAAGGAAAGAAGTCTTCTGAAAGCGTAGCTGATATATCAAAATACTGAATGGGCTGACAGTCTTATTAGGTTTTTATACGGGGTTTTCTACATATATTAAGAGATTAAAAATTTGAAATACATTTGGAATTCATTATGTAAGTAATCATTTTGAAGGCAAAACTTTTCAGAGACCTACTGGTTATGTTGTTTTAAGGTGGCATATGACATTCCAGATTTCTGCTGTCTTATATAGAAGATTAGTATTGAACTAAATTTAAAATCAGGGATCCCTCTGACCAACAAAATACTGTGTCGGTAGTATTTCAGCCTTCATACTCCTAAGTTTCAGATAGTTCCCTAAAAATTGTATCATGTAGTTTGGAACTCTATGTACCCCTTCTCTCCAAATTCACATTTATTTTCCACTGCAGAACTTTCTGCTTTTGGGGAGCTCCCATTCTGCTGGTGCAAACTCTTTTCCTTTGTGCTGGGGAATTTGGTAGTCTGACAGCCAAGCTGAGGGCAGCAATGCTTTGTGCTGCTTCCCATTGTACAGTGGTGCATCACCACAGCACCCTATTGGCCTTAACAGAGCTCATGGTAACTCAAGAATGAATTATTGCTCTCTTTGCTATCTTCTTAAGACTGTTTTAGCAAAGTACTGTATTGCTTGTGTAGTACTAAGTATACTTTCAAGTGTGGGTGTATTTTCCTCTGTATATTATGAATTCCCTGCGTATCAAGCTACCTGCTTTCTACCATTTCCAGTGGTTAGCAAGTCTGAAGAGAAGATATGTACATTTTGTCAACTATATGTACTCTATTTGGAACAATGTCACCTGGGTCTCCTATTGGATATTTCTACTCACACCAGATATCTTTGCTGCCGATTATTTTACAAGCATCAGTTACTTGGCTGCATGTCCCTGAAATATCTATATGCTGTACCTGAAAAATCAAACTAGTGGAAGAGGAAGAAGGTTCATTTCAGCCCTTCCTAGTCTTTGGTTGTAAATGAACTATGAGAATGTTTTTTTTCCAGTGGTGTTTTTACAGAAAACATACCTATTTTTCTCTGGTGGCGGGTGCAATTTGGTGAAACTTGCATGCAAACATTTTCTCTTATACTTACCACAACACTGTCTATAGCATTTACAAAGACTCAGTATATTTTTGTCCAGGAGATTTATAGACTCATTGAGAGCTGGAATTTGAAAGTGCTTCTATTTATACGAGGGAATAGATGACTTACTGTGTTGGTGCATATTGAGTTTTTGAAATGAGTGTTTTGTGTTACGGTGTTACTATACAATCTTTCTTTCATGTTTGGTAAGATTGAGGCAGAGAGATTTCCTGTACTCTTAAGTGGAAAAAAAAAAAAGGAGGTGGGTATTTCCATGTTTTCTGTGTTAACATCATCTTACAAAATCATACGGCAAGATCACCTTTTACTTCTGTGACGATCAGTCTAAATAAAATTATCTATTTATTCCCCACCACCATCACTCTACGTCTCTACGCTCCATACAGAAACATAGGGAATGAAACTATTCAATGAGCCATACTCTCAAGCTGGTAGAATCTGCACACAAATTTATAAGAAAAATCCCTGTCAGTACATGAATTTCTTTTGCTCTTGTCTCAGTAGTCTCTTACACAACTGATGTTGAGCAAGATGGTGTAACGTTAATTGCCTGCCAAATGGAACTGAATTGGTCACAGGAAAATCAAGAGGGATGATTCCAGGGTTTCAGAGATTCCCAAAATAACAAACTTGTGCATTTGTGTTATTTTCATATGCAGTTTTTGAAAGTAAAAGGAGTTGCTATTATGGCATTTTCTTTTTTTGGACTTTTGGAGGGGTGGCAAAAACCTTCTGGATCATATAATCAACCTATTTGTGGTCAAAGACATCCACACTGTTTAATCCTCTCTTTATACTGAGCTTGTGTGCAGAATGAGAGGGCTACCTTTGGGACAGGGGAAGGAGGATATGTTAGTTTTGGTTTGTTCCTGCCTCTTATGTTGGGAAATGGTTTATAATCTCATGTCTTTCAATTTGCAATCTATACTACCTTGTGGTCAGTATGGTAATTTATCTTCATTTTGTCCTGTACGTGTTTTATTACCCCCTTTTCCATCTTTATATCTACCAAGCTATTGTACTTAGCTTTAAATTTCCATACTAAGTGAACTGAACACTTCTCTAAGATGCTCATTCCTTTTCTCTGTTCATCATATGCAGTCTGCCACAGAAAATCTTATCAAACCTTTATTATTGGTGTTCTTATTTTTCTATCTGTAAGTCCTAGCATGTTTTCCTGTTTGTCATCCTGATGGCTGATAATTGATCTGATAGACTGGCAAATCTAATATTTTGGATGACAGTCCTCCAGTTAATGGCAGAAGGTAATGTCAGTAATCCCTAAGTGCACAATAGGGCTTATGCATGGTGATGTACTTATCATACATTATAGCATATTATACATTTAATCTCGTTTCTGTTTTTAGGGATTTCAACGTTATCTGTTTCTTACTGCACACATTATACAGCTCCATCTCCTGCACTGACAGTCTCCAGATTTCACTTCAGCAGCCCATTTTATCTTCTCATTCCAACCTTATATGCCAGGATCATTACTGAAACTACTAAAAGAGATACTTGTCCCAAAGCCAGTGCTCAAGGAATTAAATGGGAAACAATTTTCCTAGCATACATTTCCCCTTTCATTTCCCCTTTTAGTACAATTGCTTGGCCTGCTGTAACATTCATCGTATATTCTTTGTTCTATATTAATTCTTCATATGACACTGGAGGTAAAGTTTTACTGAAATCCAGATAAATTAGATCTGCATTTCCTTTGCCTATAAAAATAATGTGCATTTAAAATGGCAGCCTCTCTGGGATTGATTTTCCATTGGCACAATCCATGGTGCATTTGAACATGCTTTTATTTACTCATTTAATTGTGCTTTCACTCAGTACTCGTTTTCAGAACGTACATAACACTGAGGTCAAGCTAACAGATGTGTTGTTCCCTGGATTACACTGTTTCCCTTTCTTCAGTAGAAACACTGTGTTTTCTGTTTTCCATTCCTGATTTGAAAAATTTGCTTACTGGCCTGTGTTATTTGGCCTAGGGAGTTTTTCATGCCAATTTCTTACAATTCTGGGACATAGTTCATCCGTCTGCCGGTGTTCAACTACATTAAAACCTTTGAAGTGAGTTTCCACTCCAGCTGCAAAAAATTCAGTTTTGATGCTTTCCACACACCTTCAGCCATGCATCACCCTCTTCTAACCTATGTTTTTCATCAGTCCTTAAAATCTAAGTCCAAGTAATCAGTAGTTTTCAGACTTTCCCACCAGCTCTTTGCTTCTTGAATACCAATCGTTATTCTTTTCTTTTATATTCCTTTTTTTTTTTTGTTATACTTATATGTTATTATATATCCTTAATATTTTCCACTGTCTGTATATAAAGAACAGTTTACTGTTAAGTTTGATTTTTTTTGTCAGGGCTTGGCTTCTGGGAATTCTCACTTTATCACTGTGCTTTCTGTCTTTTCATCAGTTGCTTCCTTCCCTGAGAGCACTTTTTCTGATTTCATGTCATCATTAATAAGTACTAAAATTTCTCATATGAGGGTTTTTTAGTGCAGGTTACTGCTTGAGGCTTTCTCTAAAAGTTCACTTTCTTTATTTCTTTCATACTTTTGGGATGCAAATCCCACATATTTTTTAATCTTAACTTCAAGTAACTATAAGTCTTCTCTTTATCTAAGTATGTGATTATTTCAGTTTAGTTTTCCTGACCAAGTAGCTTCATTAATGTCTCATTTTTCCCCAGTCACATTCAAAATCACCTTTGAGGTTGCTTATCCATCTGTAACACATAAACTTGTAATTCCTCTGACCAGGGTTTCAATCAAAGTCTCACATTGTGTATTGTATAACTGTTTGTAAAAGCCATTTTTCAGGTAATTGTCCTATTTGTAGCAGGTTTTGTTTGGGTTTGGCTCCAATATTAAGTAATCATTGAACCCAACCATTTCTGTTATCTTGGTTTTGCTGGAAGAAAAGTTATCTTTATTTCTGTGAGAGTGGTAGAAAAGTACTTGTTGGATCCAAAAACTTTTTTTTTCTTACATAGCTACATAGCCTATAGCAGAATCTTAGCAACTAGTCCTTCTTGTTTTGAACATCTCACCAAAGGCATTTCAATTCAAAACATTTCAGTTTTCTTCACCACTGTCTCTCCTATGTTTGTGTTTTCTTTAGCATGATTTCTGTTTGTGATTGTTTTTCTACCACATATTAATAAGGTGGTGTCCTAGAGTGGCTCTAATCCCTCCATTTTGTAGCCCATGTGCTTTGTTTTAGCATATAAACATCTCTGCTTTTTTCACCCACTCATTATCCTGTTTTCTATTTGTGTGATTGCTTACATAACAAATGATTCTATGAATATTAAGGTTTTATTTCTCTACTGATGCATGCACTCCTAACTCTCTGCTGTTCCTTTACCTTGTTGCTTCCTCAGCTACATGACTCATACTCATTTCTGTCAAAGCCACAGACAGGAGTCATCTCCCTGTGCTTCCTACTTCAAGCATCAGCAATGCCCAGTAACATGCCAGAATTTTCCTGACTTCCTGAAGGAATTGTTAGTTCAGATGATCCTTTCTTCTGGATTAGGATAACTGGAGGATTCCCAGAACTTCCTCCAGTCACTGACCTTATCGGTGCAGGTCCAGGACAACTCTGATTACATGAGCACATGAAATTCCTGGGGTCTCCATCACTGTACTCCTGTTGAAGAGGAGAGGTATTTGCATGATAGGGATTCTTCGCTTTCTGCGGTATAAACTGCAAACTACTTAAAATAGTGAGAAATTAGAAATACTTGCTAATTCAGTATTGCTGCTGTGAATTGAATTTTCTGGAATTTTGGTAGCTCCCAATACTCAATCCATGCTTGGAAAAGTTAGAGTTGGTCCTCAGAAAGAAAAGTTGCTTACTTCTTCAATTTCCCAGTCTTCATCGCTGAGATACTACCTGTTGACCTCACAAGGTAGCATGAAATATTAGAAAGCCTCACAACAATGCTGAAAAATAAAAAAGCATTGGAAGGAATTTGCATATTATAGTCCCAAGATGGAAAAATAGCTTGCAGTAAACCAGGTAGTTTACCAGGATGCACCTGATTTGGTGTAGCAGACCTTACTATACAATTTTTAATTTTTTTTCCAAGCATGAGAGAGGTGCAGAAGCAGTAAGGGTTTTTCCTTGTCTCAGTTGATTGTATCCCCTAGGCATAAAAAGGCTAGTCATATACCTTAAAATGTTTTATTAGCTGAACACTTCCTTGTATTTGTCTTGTCCCATTCTTTGATGATTTTACTGTTATCACAAAGGTCTCAACATGCAAACTAGTTATTAAAACCTTATTCTGAATCTAAGCTGTTTCATAGCAGCAGTTTAATAACGCCAGCTCTGTCAAGCTGCCAGCCTTTCTGGATACAGTGTTGTTCCTACGTTTATCATGCATTAAACTCAATTTAGCTGCTTAGTGCTCACTTGTTACTACTTGTAGTTGGTGTAGGCCACCAACCACAATAGTTTTCACATACATGCACCTTCACATCAGAAGTAAAAGACAACACTGATAACATTATATTATTGCTGACACTTACTAAATATTCAGCACATGAATGAAAGCTTCTGAAATCCACTTAACACTCATTACATTTTATAAAAATGAAAATTATTTCCTGTTTTTCCTTTTATCTGAGTTAGTCTGGCACCTCCAAGTCCGCCACTGAACCATGTCATTCAGTGCCACATCTACACAGCTTTTAAATACCAGGGGTGGTGACTCCACCAATTCCCTGAGCAGCCTGTGCCAAAGCTTGACAACCCATTCCATGAAGAGACTCTTCTAATACCCAGTCCAAACCTCTCACTGTGCAACTTGAGGCTGTTTCTTCTTGTCCTGTTGTTTGTTATATAGGAGAAGAGACTGCCCCTCAACTGGCCATAACCTCCTTTCGGATAAGTTGTAAAGAGCAATAAGGTTACCCCAAAACCTCCTTTTCCCCAGGCTGAACAATTCCAGCTCCCTTCCTTTTCCACTGGGCAGCTTTCTAGCCATTCTGCCCCCAGCCTGTAGCACTGCCTGGGTTTGCTGTGACCCAAGCACAGGACTCAGCACTTCATCCTGTTAAATCTTATACAAGTGGCCTGTCCAGTTGAGTTCATGAGCACACACTGAGCCTCTGTCTTACAGACAGTTTTTTCAGTTTTTGGGCTGCCATGAAAGAAAAGCACATCTTTCCCAAATGGTGGCTTCAGGCAGAGTGGTTTAACATGATGGTCCTAATTCACAACTTCCAGTGCATTCTGCCAAATTTGGTTATATATTGCCTCTGAAAATTATGTCTCAAAAGATTTTTTTCTAGAGAAAGAAGCTGTTTGGATGACATCAGAGAAGTCTTTTGACATACACACACACACCACCCCTCAACTGAGGTAATAAAATGCTCAGAAGTCTTGCTGACTTCACTTCTACCTGTAGTGGAAATAAAGTTCATGCATTGCAGCAACCCATTCTTCAAGGCACAGACCTTTGTGCAGAATGGAGATCACCCATTGGAAAGCACTCGTAGGGATTTTCTCCATTATCTGATGATAAGTTACTGCTAACATTTTCTGAGGTCACTGCTCTGGGCCTGCCTCAATGGCACACACGATTAGACAGTGGCGTTTTTAGGTGTAGGTTTTTAAGGCTGAATTCATGTTCAAGTGGATCCTTTTTTTCTGCAAATTTTTAAACTTATATTTCAATTTAAATCTTTAGCAGTTTACTACAAAGTTATTCTTTGTCCCCAAATGTATCTGCTTAAGAATAAAAGATTACATCTCAATCTTCATAGGAAATAAAACACATGTTTATACTGAATATAGAAAAATGATTACAACTGGTCAGATTCTTGCCTATGAAAAATTTACTTCCAGAATGTCTTTCATCCTTTCCTTTCTCCTAAGGAGAAAATCAAGAAAGAGCTTTGAATTTATATTAATGATTCATTACTCATAGCTGATCAGTGAACAGTTTATGCAAATACACTTTGCAAATTGCTCACTTTAACTATTACTTAGGGTTATATGTGGATGTTCCCTTCCCATGGGAAGCAGAGGTGTGAACATTTGGATTATTGATATATAATCATGGGAGTATAATGCATATCAATTCTTAAATACTCAGACAGATACAGAAATCATTTGCAATACGCCTGCTCACACTGAATTGCACCTTAATGGGGTTCTTGTTGACATTAATAAGTTACAAGTTAAGATGAATGAGTATAAATTGCTAGCTAACTAGCTGATAGTTCAACATATCATTCTTTGAGGGTAGTTAACCAGCAGGCCTCATGTTCCTAAAGACCTAAATTTAATATACCTCAAGGAAATATCCCTTTGTATAATGGAATTTAAAAGAGAAAGATTATTTTTGTTTCTCCCTCTCTGCCACAGCAATGCAATAAAAATATATTGGTGTGTTTTGTGAATTTGGAAGGGAACTTTTGGCCTCTGACATGCAGTGCATTGGTTGTTCTGTGACCCATGACTTCTAGTGGGGGAAAAATAGTTTTGTCATTATTTTACTTTGAAGAGTACTTGTAGGGGTTTACAGGGGGAGTATGTTATCCCTGAGATATAACTTATTCACTGTTTTAGAGCTCGAGGAGCTGATAATCTACAAATCACAATGTGTCATTCAGACCTATTTGATTAACATTTTTAAGGTTTGCTAATCTTTTCAGTGCAAATGGGGAAGATTTTTCTAGATATATTTTGTGAGCAAAGTTACCAGCTAGGAGTTGATCAAATTGTATGTAAGGGAGAGATGCACAGAGATATTTGAGAAATAAAAATGGATTGATTTATTAATTCAATTTTCTTCTCCACAAGTGGCTGGTTTTAGGGCACTGGATCCCCTTTCATTGTATGAGGAGCAATCACTGTTCATGATTGTGTAATGTCCCACAAACACAGGTAAAAAGGAGTTGCTGAAGTGGTGAGAGTAGGTTTATTATTCAAAGGTCTAACATTTGTTATTGCCCTCCCACCTTTTAAATTCTTGGTTTATTGTATTATGCTCCTGTGCAGGCAATTGTTAGGCAATTGTCTAACATTGCACAAATGTTAGATAATTATGAAAGAATGGTTTAATGGCAGCATATATGTCTGTTATAACAGGCTATCTCCTAATTTTATTTACTTGCTTCAATGGCATTCGCTGTGTGAAACAAAGCTATTTAGTCAAAATGAAGTGTTTATGTGAGGTTAGTCATCTGTGGATCATATTGTTCCAAAGATTTTACTAGTAGAGCATCCAAAAGCCCACAGACAAGTGCTTGGTGTTGGGAGATGCTACCTTAAAGTTCAGCTCTTGGTGTTAATGTGACTGGGATTTCCCTGGTTAAGAAAGTGGCTAATACGGTCAACTAGCAAATTGCTATAAATGAAGAGTATCACCTGTGGGAAACAAATCCAGACAAAGGGAATAATTTCCTCTGGAGACACACAAATACCTTGGAAAAGTACCTGGGAACTTTGTCTCAGGAGGAGTTGATAAAAGTTCTAAAGAGCAGAGCAGGGCCCTAAAGCCTTTGTAGCCTTAGTAATGATGTATTTTGAATTAAAGAAAAGCAAAACAAATATAGCTCCTTCTGCAAATGTTGGGTTTTGATGTTGGAAAGCAGTGAGACCAATTAAAATCTGTTCCCCTGCTAATATCAGAGATGGCAATTACTAACCTAAGAACATGAATATGACTGAAAACAGTCTGTTCCTACAGCCATGAGCTTGATACTGTATACCCTTGGTGCTGTTATAATTCCAGAAAATGTCATTTTAGAATAAACATGAATATGTAAAAAATGTAAAAATTGAATTTGCCAGGGCAGATGTTTCATGTGGTAGTGATATGGAGTATCTCTAAGAGCTGAAGAATAGGATCTGAATGAACTACTTTTAAATGCATACCAAGAACGTCTCTGCATTGTTGTACTTTTTAATTAGATGGAAATAAATGAATTGAAAAGATGAAAGAAACTCATGTAACATCTCACTTCAAAGGGCAGCCTCTACTCTTGAGGAGTGTTAAAAAAAAAAAGAAAACAGATAAGCAGTTTATTCAAGAAATATGCGCTCTCTGTGGAGTTGCTTTCTTTTTTACCTGCTTTAGAAACTCAGGAATGACTTCCGTTCCTTTGACCTAAATGGAGTCATTACCCTGGTGTAAGGGAGAGTGGCAGCTGGCTGACAGTGATGTTCTCCCTGCACTCCCTTGTTGCACTTTGCATTGACTCAGCAGTGCTCTCAAATGAGCAGGATTATTTTTGACCTTGTGATGGGATTTTTATCAAAGTTTCAGTGCTCTGGCCTGTGTTCTGTATAGAAATTGCACATATGGAAGTGTTCCTTAGCTGCCTCCCAAGGTGAGAACTAGAACACCAACTACCTCGAGTGTATATATATCAGTGTGTGCAGCCTGGGAAGGAGACAGGAGGAGCTGGAGCTCCGTGCCTAGTCAGAAAGTTATATTGTAGGAATAACTTAAACATGGTGGGACAGCTGCTGTTAGTGGAGGATTGTAATAGATAGGTAAAGGCTCTTCCATAAAGGCAGGCAGGGAAGAAGAGGAGGAGGAGTCACACTAAGTTTAAGAGAGCCCTGAATGGACAGAAGTCAAGTACAGTGATTATGGAAGCCTTATCTAAAGCCTCTGGCTCAAGATCACAGGGTCATCTCCAAGGAGGATCTTATAGGAGGTATCTGCTACTGATCTCCAAACCAAGACAGTAAGGCCAGCAAAGCAGTATTTGGGTCACCTAAGCAAGCTTCAGATCACCAAGAACTCTGTTCTTATGGGTAACTTCAACCACCTAAACATTTACTGGTAGAACAAACAATAACCAGCATATCATCTATCAAGTTTTGGAAATGTGTGGAGAACTACTTCCTTACACATATATTAGCTGTTCCAGCTGGGAAAGAGGCACTGGATTTGCTACACACAAACCAAGGAAAACTTTTCCTGTATATCTTGATTAGCAATGGCTTTGTCTGCAGTGATCACAGTAGTGTGGAGTGTGGGATCCTGCTGAACATGCTGAAGGTGACTAGTAAGACAAATGGTTTACATTTCAGAAGGGAAACTTTGTCACCATATTGCAGTATTTAAAGTGTGACTATAAAGAAGATGGAAACTCCCTGTTTTTCAAGGAGTCGCATTGGAAATAAGGGAGGTGATGGGTACAAGTAACTCCTGAGGAGATTCTGACTGGAGATTCCCAAAGAAAACAATCAGCCATTGGACTAATCTCCTCAGAGAAGTGGCGGATTCCCCAACATTGCACACTTTTAAGGTTTAGCTGTACAAGATGTTGTGCCATCTTGTCTAGACCATGCTTTTGCCAAGAAAGCTTTGACCAGGTGATTCTTGAAGTTCCCTTTAACATGATATTCTATGAATCTATGAGTCTGTGCACAGGTAGAATGTCTGTATATCTGGATTTACTTAATCTGGATAAATTATTTGAAAAAAAGCCCAAAACAAAAAAAAAACCCCCGCCCCTCCAACAACTCAATCATTCATCTGCCTGCTAAAGAAGTCAGCAGCATTCCCAATCCAGCAGCAGATGCTTCCACCCAAAACACCTAAAAGTCATGCCTTGGATACTTTTGGTATGCACAATAGCTTATATAATGGAAGGTATTTCACCACCTCAGCATTGTTTGATTGGTCTTGAGGGAATTTCTGGAGTCTTGACTTAAGTCAGTGCTGTCCAGCTCCAGGGTAATATTTTTGCCTTCCACCAAATTTCCTCTAAGTCCTATTTTCAATCGTGAAGGGGACTTTTTTAGCCCTTCAGCAATTTATTTCCAAACCCATCTGTCCAGGCCAGAATTCTTGCCATCATATTTCTATGTAAAGGTGACCTGGCTTAAGGGCAGGATGAATTGAAACTGCCCAAGGTGTCAAAGTTTCCTTCTGTGTTTCAGTTGCCCTGAAATGTGTGATACTAACTTTATAAAATAACATTTATAAGAAGAAGTGCAACAGGGAAGTGTGGTAACAACCAGTTGAATGAAGACTAACCCATCTCCATCCCTAGGAAGATCCTAAAGGCAGGGCTGCTCACTTTGAAGCAATAGTTTTCTTTTGTGACTCAAAATTTTTTGCTTCTAAAAGCAGAATTTGTGTATGACTTGGAAAGGGAGAGCAGTTTGGCTTCATAACTACTGGATAGATTTTAGGCATGCTGCTCTGTTCTTTGTTGTGCCATGAGTTGCTTAGCCAGTTTGTCAGATAACAACTGGATGTGAAATGCTATTAGCACTTCACAAACACAATCATCGGCTAAGCAACTGAGCTCATCCCAGATGTGATTAAGTGAGATCAATTACAATAAGAACTAGATAAGAGAGGTAAGCTTCTTGTTTCTTGTGTTGGTATTCTGCAGTATTAGCCTTTGTAAATATCCTTTATACATCATCAGCTGCAAAATCTTGATTACTTCAGGAAGTGAGTTCTAGACCAGCATTCAAATGTTCTTCCTGACCTGATTATTCTAACACTGCAAGTGCCACTGAGTGGGGGGAAACAGTTTATTGGAAGCATCAATTGCACCAAACAGAAAAATAACCATTGAAACCAATGTTTTGCAATTCAAGGAGCATGTTTCCTCTCAAATACTGTTAAATATTCTGAGGAATATTTCCATTCTTTGTGTCCCAAGAAGGAAATAGCTGCCCTTTCTAGTATCATGTTTTGCCATGGCAGCATTGCTATAACACTTAAGGCTTAATGTGCTAAATATCAGAATTTATACATTATTCCTGAAAATTTTGACATGAAGTTGTACACAGGTGTCACTAAATCTGAAGGATACATGTGAGGGTCAAGTGCTCTGGAAGTAGTGTAAATACATATATTACAGGAATAACAAAATATTCTTGCTTTGTTAATCAGAACTGGAAAGCTGATAATGTGGGAATAGAGGGGACCATATGAACAAACAAAATACAAGAGAAGAATGTTGCAAAATAGTCCGTGTCTAAATTGTAGAGACACTTGCCTATATCTTTGAGCAGATATTTTAGCATTATATTAATTTCTTCTGTGGCCTCTGGTTCTTGCCATGGATTTCCCAGGAGGTAATTTATACAAGATGTATATCTTGCCACAGCAATTGGGCTGTTCTGATTTAAGAACACAAAGGTTCTTAACCATAAGAGCATAAAGCATAAAGTTTGACCAAAAGCCCACAGCTCTGTTTACTTTTTTTTTCTTTTTTTTTTCCTTTTTTCTTTTTTTTTTTTTTTTTTTTGGTTTTTTTTTTTTTTTTTTTTTTTTTTTTTTTTTTTTTTTTTTTTTTTTGTATTTTTTTTTTTTTGTGAGTGATTTTGAGTGAGGAATCCTAAGCTCTGAACTATTTTCATCAAAATATTTAAGATCTTAGAAGATTCACGTGGTCCATGCTTGTCTCCTATTGTGTAGCATTGGATGTACTGCAGTTGTCTACTTAGTTAATAATCATATCTGATACACAGAAATACAATTGTTGCCTCCCCTTTTACTGTGGGTAGGACTCACGTCTTTGACAATCTAGGCTGGCACCTTTGTTGCACTTTAAAGGGCTTTTCTACAATTTTATCGCTATGATAGTGATAAAATTGTGCAGTCTCCTGGATGGGCTCAGTGCCAGTGTCTCTGATCTGGTCCTGTTCCCAGTGTTTTGTTTTCTTTGCTGGCCACTGTGAGTAACTGAGCAGAGCAGGTCAGTTCCCCCTCACAGATCCTTTCTGTAGTCTCTTTGTGGCAGACATGTGGGACCGCTGTGACCTTTTCTGCAACCAGTGCAAAAAGGTTTCTCTATTCAGTTCCAAAACAACTGTTAGCCTCTGCCTTATCTTTTCTTCCTCATCCTCCCACATTTTTAATGGCTTTTTGGACAGAGTAATGCCTCAGATACTGAGTATCCCTCAGATACTGGTCCACAGGTCTCTGTGAAAATATTCCTGGTGTTAGGTCTCTTTCAAATCACAAATGGCCTTTACATTTCATCACTGACAACCAGCAAGATTTCTTCTCTAAAGTTCAAGATCAATTATTAATAATTAGTAGGCAAGATTCAGAAATTTCTAGGATGGATTCTTTGGCCTATGATACGTTAAAATATGTGAACATAAGTGGTCTCTTTTGGGCCATTCATCCTTGTAGCAGAATGCCACTTTTCTCTTATCACTTGGTTTATAATTATTTGCTGCCTCTATCATCTTTCATTGCAACTGAACATCTTATATATACACAATGCTCTTGCATTTTTCTTTCATATGGACCTTTACCAAAGATTTTTGGAAGGTTAATATATTCTTCACCTGATGATGTCATTTGCAGTGTTGAAAATATTTGATAACTATAGAAAAATAAAATAGGAAATAAGAAAAATTATGGTAGAAGTGGGAGCTATTATGTTATTCTGTTGATGTTTATTGAAGAAAAAGTATTTGATATCTGACATTTTTAAGCTTTGAGCCTTTTCACAAGACATACTTAATTGTGGCACCAAAAGCTTTTGATATGCATTATGAAAAATTATGCATCTAGAAAAAACCTATAATTCCCTTTTTTCTGGTCTAAAACATGTATATATAAAGTATTTTTGCTCAAGAGTGTGTGTCTTATGTTCCACCTTGTCGATGAATTCTTTAGTGTAGATACCATCTTATCTTTCTGAGAAAGATCCAAGGAACACCAGGTCCCTCTGGAGGTCTTGGCCTCATGGTTGGAGTTTAAAATTAAATTTGAACCATGAAATTATTGGGATAGGTTCATTTCTAGCATTAACTGTTACAGTTTTGGGCATAGCTCCTTCCTGAGAGACTTGATGCGACCACAGGTTCAGCCTTGCAAAGTACTGAGTTCTACACACTTTCGACTTCATCACTTGCATTATTCTGCATTCTTCTTTGAGGTGAAGCAAAATGGATGATTTCTCCTTAAAACTTGTTGTGGACTGTGGTGCATGCAAAGCCTAAATGAAGCTTTTTGGTGCTTCCTTGGTGTCCCTTCTGGTCCCTTGAATACTTTTGTGCATCAATTCCTGAATACTTTCTCACTTGGAGGTTCACTTTCTCCTCTTGGACTGTGGGAATGGCTGCAGTTTTCAGTTTTGAAAAATCTAGTTTTGCTTCTATTTGGCGTTTCCTTTAAAAGATGATGGAAGGGGATGCACCCCTCTCCCCATTCTTGGTCAGTTAAAAATTAATTTCCAGGAGAAGCACACAGAGGGAGATTTGTTAGTGTCTCTTTGATTCCTCTTTGCACCACATTACTGGAGCCTTCTAACTCAACTGTGTTAGGTGTAATTACATTGGGGAGATGGGGGAGGGGATGGACACAAGTCTCCACCTGTCTTGTCATCTATTCCTAAATTCTCAGAAGGTAGCTTAGGACCTTATGAAATTAGCTCGTGACACATAACTGTTAACCATTGCTTTAATAATGTAGATTAGTACATAGTTACTCTATATAGGAGAAAATGGTACATTTCTATGTGCAAGCAACTGTTTGTGTGAACCTCTATTGCTTTGAAGAACATATTTTTCCTTTGGAGGGCACTACAAGACTGGGAGATGAATCCCTAAGGGAAGAGTTCCCACTCCATAAGTTAGATTCACTGAATGTATAAAAGTAACTCTTAAAATAAATTTAAAATCAATGCCACAGCTGCATGTTGTATTTACTGTGCTCATTTATTCCATTCTTTAGGTTTGAAGATGGTACAGTCTCTTTTCTTGATATCATTGCTCTGAAACATGGATTTGATGTTCTGGAAAAACTCACAGGTCAGTTAATATAACTTAATACTGAACACTGCAGTTCTGGATTTATGCTCAGGGCACAGGTTTGATCATATTTATTATGGCTCTAGCTTAATTTTCCTTGCTAGTTTTACTATCTATGTTTATTGTTGTGAAGATGAGACTTCAGTGTATCTGGCTTATTCATATACTCGGTATTGGATTATTCTGGCCTGGTTTGAAAGGGAAAAAAAGGGTTCTAGACTATTCTGGATATTCAAGACTTGACTACATGGAGCATTTTTCATCTCCCTCACACTCACAAAGATGCAATAGGAAAGTAATTAGAAATCAGCTGAGTGACTCACACTGCTTGAGTCAACTTTTGAAGCCCTTGACGTGGAGCTAACACTGAAGTCCCAAATAAAACTTCAAGCTGATCTTCAGGCCAGAACCTGTATGTGAAGGCTGATACTCATGTGCCATGTGTACTCCAGGATAGACTGCTGCTTGTCTGGCTCAGCACCCCAAAGCACAATCTCTCTGTGTTTACTGCCATGGGTCAGGGACAGATGACACCTGGCCAGGGAAGCTTGCACCACAGGCTGTGCAGCAGGCTTGTACCATGGCATGTTTCCACATGTGGAATGTTCCAGGTTAACAAAGGATGTTCCTGAAATGGGTTTCTTGATCAGGTGTGTGTGTCACTTAACATGTAATGTCTGAACCTCCCTTCTCCTGTGCATTCTTCAATTTTCTATATAAAGTCATAAAGTGCATCATGATGTAAAGATGGCCGAGTCCAGAGAGACACTGGCTATGTACTTTTCAAGTTAGTGTAATTTCAGCTAGTGTCTGTGGAGGTTTATTGTCATGGTTTCTCTGAAGGACTCTGGTTTTTTATTCCTCACAGTGGAAGGCTTCTGTGAGGAGTATTCTGTTAGATGCTTCAGGTCTTGCTCATGTGGAAATCAATAGCAATTTTCATCCATGTCAATAGTCTGACCAAGCCCAACAAGTAAGGATGTTTTACTTTATGTTGCTCTACGTGGAGACCAGGGATCAGTAACCAGCCTTTAATATATGTCCTTGTAGTACAGAATGCTTCTTAAAAATGTGCAATCTTAAACAAACATGTTTACTTGTGAAGAGGGCTTTGCTTTAATGTGTAGGAGCATTGCCTGCCATGAACATAAGAGTTGATGATAGCACCTCCTCTGTTGCATTTCTCATCCATCTTAACCTGTTATTGGTACCTATTTTAGCTAAACAATTGAAAAATCTCCTAATGCCTGAGGGGAGCACTCAGCCTGAATCTGAATGAAGTGAATAGCAATGGATGACATGGTTGAAGAGAAGCATAAAAAAATAGTATGTTGAGGTCTTCCAGTTGTCAAAGACCTGAATTGGCTTTAAATTTTCATACTTGTAATTCTTCCATAAAAAATGAAAATCAAAAATGTAGGAATATTTATATTTTAAAAATTGAAAAACATTTTCCCCACAGTGCTAAAATGTAGACAGATGGGAAAACATAGACTGAAGGAGCAAACAAGAAGAAACCTATATGGAGGAGAAAATTTTAAAAAAATTAATTTAATTTTAATTTAAAAATTAAAAAATGTTTTTGACAAACACTGGAATTTTGAAACTTTAACACTGCTGGTATAGTCTAGGTAATTTAGTAACACTAGTCAGATTCTGGAGTGCCACACTGAAAAGCAGAAGTGCCAGCACTGCCTCTTTACAGATATAAGAGATAGGAGAAATCCATAGTGAAAGAAAAAATGGAATTCTGTAAAGGATTTTAATCACCACATGATGCCAGAATTTTCTGCAAAGTTAAGCTTGTCATAGACCATTATCAATAACTAAAGATGAGTTAAGCTTTTGTTCCAGATGAGTAGGAACTTTCAACATGTTCATGCTAAAGCTTTTGTGATTATATTTACATGTATGTGCATGTAACTAGAAAAATTTCCGTGTGATGTGTTTTTGTTAATTACAGTTTAATCATACAGAATGGCAATGAAACAAGCCACTCAAAGGTGATAATAGAACATGGCACAACTACAGTCATGTTTGGATTTTTTCCATCATAAAATGCATTTCTGTGTGTTGACTTTTCAAAGCTGATGTGAAGGATGGCTCACTCCTATCAGGTCTCTTGGTTCCTCTGTGCTGGCTATGAGACAAAGGTTTTGGGGGCCCCGTTCTTCAATTTGTGTAGGCATTGAATGTTCCTGGTACAACTGATGCAACAAGAGATTCAGGGATTTGCAGTTGCCATTTCCTCTCACCATCCTTTTCTGCCCTGAATATCGTTGACAACATGGAGTTTTGCAGGTTATTTAATTTCTGTCAAAGGCACAGTGTTCCTTTTGAACAGAGATGATTAGCACTTGGCTGTATAAAACAAAGACATTGCATGGTGTAGAAGCACTTCGTAATCCAGAAGGACTGTAGATTTGTTTTAAACCTCTTTGTGCATATTTCTTCCATTTCAACTGTCAGAGTTTTCAGTAGCAGAATGCACTGTCAAATGTGAATCACTTTTGAATCTCACTTTGCTGTAGCTACTGGAGCATTTGCTTTGCACTCCCTAAACACAAACAATGATTCTTATTCTGCATTGGAGTTAGCCTGGAGTAGAAACAAGTAAAATAAACTAAATGTTGTTATTAATCATGTCCTAATGTGTAGTAAAGGCACTGCTGAAGTTCTTTGGGGATGTGCTGTAGCTGGATTATTCTTGTGTAATTATTGAAGATAGGGAGGCAAATCAGTAACAGAAGGTAACTCAGAGTTTCGGTGTTAGTGTTGTGAAACACACAGATCAGTTTCTGACTCTGGTATCATCTGAATGCCTTGACCCATCTGAACTTCCATTTAGAACAAGGTGTATTTCCTGCCAGAATTGCATAAGGACGTGCATGTGTATTTAAATCATTCCCAGAAGTCTTACATCTATATGATTTTTAAACTTATGGTTTATGGTATGTATTTTTATTAGTAAATTTTCAACTGCTTTAAAAATGAAACTAAGGCACATCATTAGTGCCTTATTGTTATAAGATTTACTTTGATCATAGTGTCTGTTCAGGAAACATTAATTCACTTCAGAAGAAAATATAATATGTATGGGAAGAAATTTTAAAATGCAGACTAAGTCTCCTAAGGATGATGAACTGAAAGTTAATTTTAAATTCACCCAGTGCTTGATTGGTTGTTGGAGAGTAAAGGTTATTTTGGCTTTCATAAAGACAATTGTACCCAGAAACAGCCAAAGAAAAATGTAATGCAGGATGTTAAATGGTGATGCTAACTTAGTTTTTTAACTTGGTCTTACAAAGTTTTGTTGTGTTTTGCCCTCCTCCATCAAGGACTGTTTGCAGTTGGTGATGGGATGTATGGCAGCCTGCATTTAATAGTACTGCACAGATTCTCATGTGTGTTGTGTTTAAACACTTAAGGTTATATAAATCATCACGTTTAGGGGCTAGAAAAAAACATTCTTCTAAGTAAGATTGTCAGGGATTACTGGGATCTCTTTTGTGTTGAGTTTGTGGCTTCATCCTGCTCATGTCTGGTCACATCACGTGATCTTTAGCCATGGGTGTGATGCTTGTGTATTTTACTGCTTTCATCCTTAGTGCTGCTTTCAGTCATAATTTTCATGGATCTGGGGGTTCACTAATGTGAACACCAACTGTACAGTCTCAATATTTTGCAAGTGTGCATATCCATCTTTCTACATGTGAGATTATATAAGAAAGGTGGTTTTCCTGCCTTACATCAGATGGTTGCTGCAAAAGTAAAGCGTGACCTACTGATGAGTCAGAACCTCTACAGGGGAATTACCTGCACTTGTTCTGTTCCCAGTTTGCAACATTGTGTTTCACTGTAAGGACCTCATCTGTGTGGACTCTGCTGAATGCTTCCACTGAAGTCAACTGGGCCATGGAAAATACAATGGCCTGGGAGCTAGGCAAGGAATTGGGATACTTGAGTTCCTTTCCTCGGCCACAAAATTTACTTGACATTTGTTAAATCACATAAATACTAATCTTAAGGGGAACAGGGTGTTGTTAGGTAACCGAATATGTTTTCAGATCTGCATTTAACTTCCGGATGGCATTTACCTTATCTTGCCGTCAACCCTGATTCTGAGGTATTATTTTGATTCCCACTGAAATAAGTGGAACAGACGAGTGGAACTTCACCAGCCTGATCCCTCTGAATTTTCTGAAATTTAGAATGAGAGGAGTTACAGGCAGCAGTAGCAGCTCTCTTCTTTGTCTATTAAAGGAGCTTAGATGATTAGCTTAGTGTGGTATAGAGCATTTCTTTAAATTTATGTAACTTTCCTGCTAATGATCCTTTTGGGAGTAGAAAGCTGAACTGTCAGATTAGTTAAGGTGGAAATAGTGTTTTGATATTTTTTTCTCTTCCCTTTAGTTCTGCAGCTTTTTTTGAGCAGGCCAGATTCTACATTTCCTGTAGCTGACATAAACCAGTAAAGCATAACAGGAAATGTTCTGGAAGAACCCTGAGGAGCATGAAGTGAGGTTTTCTATTTGTGAACCTTTATCTGTCCATTACTCTAGGAGTGATTTCTGATTTCCAACATATATTTCATGCTTCAAATACAGGTTTATTCAGGTAGATGTTGCTTTCTCTGTGGGGGAAAGACTCACAATCCTGCAAAGGCAAGAAAAAATTCTGTCTCCAGGGTGAAAATGTGTCTGTTATGGTTAAAAAAAAAAAAAAAAAAAAAAGTCTTATATAAAGAATGTGTGTGTACAGCTGATTTCAGAAGTCCATGATGGTTTTCATTTTCAAATGACTGGTTACAGCAGATTAGGAGGAAAGAAGGTTCAGTTGCTTCTTTTGCATCAAAAGAAGCCGTTGTTGGGACTGTGGTTAATTTGTTATGAAAACATGCTCAACTGAGCACACATTTAATAATGACTATGGATGAAATTAAAACAATAACAGGGGCAGTATTATTACAAAATGATCAAGGAGATGAGGCAGTCTTATGCAACTACCTGGAAGTGCAGCCAAGCACATACAATGTGTTTGGAAAGCAAGTTTGGATTAATGAATGGGGGCTACTTTTTATACTGTAGATACAGAATCTATTTCCAGTTCTGCCTAAGGTAGCATGGTGATATCCATCAGGATTGCAGGAAATAAATGTTTTATCTTCCTGTTGAGAGACAATGACTGTAAGACCAAGTCTTCAATAAAGGCCATAGGAATATTAACACCAGTGAAGTGTAATGAAACTGAGATCTACTCGTTCCTACAGTGATACAGCATTGCCTACATTTGGCCAAAGGCTATCTTGGAGAAGAAGCACTTTCTGTCTGTAATAAATTTTTCCCAAGATCATTTTCTGTGTCAGATATAGTTAGGACCTGAAGGACTTCTCATTTTCATTACAAAGTTGTCATTATCACTGCTAAGAGACAAAGTCCTATGAAACTATCTTTTTCAAAGGAGAACGGAAGTGACAGCTTTTAGGCTTGGGTGCAGATCTTCCAATGACTTTTTAATGCCTCAAGTGATTGATTAGGTGAGGAACCTTGTTATTCTTAGAATACCCTTTTGAAATGGGGGGGGGGGGG